>PVIH01002297.1:0-93994 GCA_004025045.1 Sigmodon hispidus
TTTTCGTATGTTGAACCAGCCCTGCATTTCTGGGATGAAGCCTACTTGGTCATGGTGGATGATATCTTTTATGCATTGTTGTATACGGTTTGCCAAAATTTTGTTGAGAATTTTCGCATCAATATTCATGAGGGAAATTGGTCTGTAATTTTCCTTCTTTGTTGTGTCTTTGAGTGGCTTGGGTATTAGGGTGATTGTGACCTCATAAAATGAATTTGGCAATATTCCTTCAGTTTCTACTGTGTGAAATAGTTTGAGGAGTAACGGTAGTAATTCTTCTTTGAATGTCTGGTAGAATTCGGCACTGAAGCCATCTGGACCAGGGCTTTTATTTTTGGGGAGGTTTTTAATAACAGTTTCAATTTCCTTAAGGGTTATAGGGCTGTTTAGGTAATTAATCTGATCTTCATTTAATTTTGGTAGATGGTACCTGTCCAGAAAGCTGTCCACTTCTTCTAGGTTTTCCAATTTTGTGGAATACAGATTTTCAAAATATGACCTGATAATTCTCTGTATTTCCTGGGGGTCTGTTGTTATGTCCCCCTTTCCATTTCTGATTTTGTTGATTTGGACACTCTCTGTTTTTTGGGTCTTTGTAACTTTCATTGCATCTTATTAGAATTTAGGCCATGTAAATATAAAGAAGTATCAATACTATTTTGTTTGAAATCAAATCAGATTTCTCAATAAGTAGCCTTCCTAAGCCTCATAAACATTTGTAACTATGTGGGAGACCAATACTAATAGTAACTTATTTTCCTCCAATGAAAGCTAAGCCAATGTATTTCCAAAGTTCTTTATTTCATCCATCCATGTTAAAATTAGCCTGAAATTCAATCACTTAGCTTAAGTTTTTCAATCTGTAGAATGGATACTTCATAATCTCAAAGTCTCATGAATGTTTTAAGTTGAAATAAAGCAGCAGGAAGCATCTTTAGTTGTTCTTATAATTCATTCCTTCTCATCCTCATCCTGGCCAGAGGGAATTTATTTATAAGCTATTGCATTTATACTGTAAGATTCCATCCGTATTGTCAAGGGCATGTCTTGATAGTTTCTGAGATAATTATCCTAAAATGCCTATAAGATCTGAGCTGGTTCCCCTGGAAGAGTAAGAAACCTAGTTTTGACTTTTATCATAGAGGCACAACCAAATAGAGCTGGTGCCTTTGAAGGACCAACAAGGGGCAGAGAAGGAAGTGGAAGAAGTAAAAGGAGAGAAGGAAATTCTAGATGCGTCTCAGAGGACCACTTCATTATATAGCACAGTGGTTCCTATGGAGCTAGCAAAGAAATGGATGCCTGTTCTCTGGACCCCAGTGAGTTCATGATAGAATGATATAAAGGTTTCCTTTGTTACCAACAAGTTCTTTCTTGTTTTGTATGTCTGAATGATGGGAAGCATATGCATACTCATATTCTGATGAATCCAAAGATTCCAATAGCAGTACCAACAGTATCTAAAATGCAGTCTGGAAGACACATCCTTGTTGTATAAATCAATAATAAGTTAAAAAAAAACCAAAGTGCTGCTAATGTAACTATGGCATAGATTGTTATTCAAACCTGTTTTGCCAGTTGAAAATTTTATTTTAAACAAATGGAAGACATTTGGATGTCTGTACACATAGGTTCCTCTCATCTGTCACTCCTGAGCATAAATATGAACTCTAATACATGTAAAATGAGTGGATTTATGACTGTCCTACCTAGTTTTATGTCAATTTGATACAAATTATAATCACTTGAAAGGAGAAAGATGACTCTGTAAGATTCAGCTGTGGTTCAGCTTCTTAATTAGTGCTTATTTAGGAAGGGCCCAGTCTATTGTGGATGGTGTCATTCTGGGCTGGTGGTCCTGGGTTCTGTAAGAAAGCAGGCAGAGCAAGCCAGTGAATAGCATGACTCCCTGGCCTCTACATCAGCTCCTGCCTCCAAGTTAATGGTGTGAGTTCCTGTCCTGACATCCTTTCATAATGAACAGTGATATAAAAGTGTAAGCTAAATAAACCCTGTCTTCCCCTAGTTGCTTTTGTTGTAGTGGCATTATTCACAGCAATAGTAACCGTGATTAAGACAATGACCCCCTGTTCCCACCTAAATTTGCAGTCCTCTGAATTGTATCTCTGCCAAGCAGTGTCGATGTGAGTGCTTCTTCCACAGGGTGAACTCAGTTCTTCCCACAGGTGAGAGAACTATATCACTGTTTACAAATGTGCATTGTTATTATCTCTAGAATTTTCTCCTGAGCTAGTGATGTCCTGTGAGTTTTGAGGCTCATTTGTAGCAATGACAAACAACTATGCCATGACATTCACTGATTGTTCCAAGGCCTTGATGTGTAATAATCTCAGAGATGTTAAACGTAAAAAAAAAAAGAAGTCCCATCATTTGAATTCATAAAATACATTGGGGATTCTCTTCAGTCCTAAGATCCCAAGGGTTATCCTCTATGGACTGCATACTAGATGCAGCTTTTTACATATGTGCACCAAAGGCCACATATTTCATGGCCTGGGAGAACATAATTCCAAAATTACAGTGGCTATGGACCTTCCTCTGATGGATGTCAGGACCTCAGGTCACTCGGTTATAAAACTTCAATATTTGTTTCAGTAAAGAGGATCTAATTAATTTTTTTCTTCTTTATTTATTTTGTATTTATCGAAAAAACAGTAAAATGAATTTAAAATGCTGAAAAGTTAACAATAACTATAAAGAAGATAAAAATCATAAGCATGACTTATCAAGGGTGATAATGCAAATAAGATTGCTACACATATATTTACTTTGTGTTCAGCTTTCCCTCTGAATTTTTTTCCATCCCTGTATATCCTTATTCAGGGTCCCTTTCCCCTCTCACCACATCAGGTCATTTTACTTCTCCGCAACTCCCCATCCCCTCCCTGGGCAGGGAGCAGAGAGTCCTATGGTCCCACTGACCCAATAATGCTCGGATCAGTCTCCACTCCTGGCTGAGGATCCAATTAATTTTGTATGAATACACACAGTGATCTGTTGAGTCAGCTTTATAGGGCCTGATTCTTCTCATTGACTTGTGCCTATCTAGAAACTTGTGCCTTGTCTAGAAATCAGTTGTTATCCTCACCCTTGGTGAAACTCTAATGTTCATGCCTAGAGGGATGGTCGTCTAAGATTCCCACCATCGAGAATCTCACAGATGTAGTTTTTCATGAAGAGATGATGATAGCAGCCCCTTTTTTGTTACATTTTATTCTTTGGGTTCTAAAGTAATGAGGTTTATTGCTAGAGTTAATATACTTGGCTTAACTTTGGCTGTTATATCTGCAGCCTTTGGGCTTCAGACTAGCTGAACTTTAAAAAGAGATTAGGTTTTATGATAACGTTTCTGAAATTTCTTGGAATCTCTCACCAAAATCATTTCTTAATCCTGCACCATGAAAAATAATATAGCATGTAGTCCCTGCTCTCTGCTGACTGAAACATCTTTTATCTACAAACCAATAGTAACCCCTGTGTCTATTAATTGATGCAGAGTAAGTAAGAACTGATGACAAAGGGACCCATGTCCCAATTTGCTGGTTTAATGCAATGGTGATGCACGTTTCTTAATTACCAAACATAGCCCCTTCTCTATAATGAAGGCAAGATTCTCAAATTCTTGAAAGTGAACATTTTCTCAAATATACTTCATGAATATTCTCACGTTGTGATAATCAACATAAATGGTTAATGAATGTTACTGTTTCTAATATGAATGGCAAAAATCATTGTATTGATTTATTTCATAAGATTCCACTGTGTGGCCCCTACCTTCTTTGTTGCATAACTGGGACAGTTTAATGGACAGTATATTTTTCTGGCATCACATGTGTTTCCCAATAAGACACTTGTAGTTCATATTTCATCATGCTTTTTCTTTAGAGGATCTTTGTTCCTACTGACCTATCTTGGGTACCTCTCATTCCTCATTTCTTAAAAAATGATTCTTCTCATTTGTTTGTAGAGTCAAAACTGCACTCTCAACAGAAGAACAAAAGCATCTTCAGTTCCCTAAATGAGCAAAGGTTTTCTCTGGCTTGCTACTTCTCTGTTGTGGCTCTCATTGCCAGTTTTAACCTTCTCAGACAGCAGTACCAACAGTCCCTGTTGCCTTGGCAACGATGATAGGCTAATAGAATTAGAATGTCTCAGGGTACCATTCTCGCATTATGCTCTTGGAACAAAAGAAAACAATGCAATTTTGAAGTATAATTTGTAATAACCTAGGGTTTGGTAGCTATTCTTTTTAAATTTATGTCATTTACTGGTACAAAGGTCATAAATATTAAAATTTTAGTGGCTTAAAAATCAGCTATAAAAATAACACAAGAAATCTGTATTAAGATAGAGATTTGCGTTATGTAAGTTTATTAATAGGATACTCTGTAAGGGTAGTCTTGCTATTTTTTAAAGGTTTGGAAATTCTACACTTCCTCTGCAGTCATTCTAAGCACAGAAAATGAAATGACACTCTAAGGACTTGGCCACCCAAGCTTCCAAAATTGTCACTTTAATTTTTTTGAAACCTGTTTTGGAAAAATACTTTTTGTTTTTATGTCAGTTTTTGGTTATAATAATCAACACTCGTGATAACTATAAAGAGCAAAGGTTCATGTGGCTCACAGCTTTGGAGGGTCTAGCTCATGAGCGATTCATGGTCAGTGACCAACTTGTAGTGTTTTTAAGAATAAAAAACAGAATTGTAAATGTGACACTGGAAAGTCGGCAGCACAAGGAGGGATGCCACATTTACTGTGATTCAGGGCATTGAAAAGAATTATACTCCAAATGCAGAGACATGGCTAAACATGACTTCTCACTGTTCAAAACTGTAACCAGACATAGAAGAGTGGTAGACAGCAAGGCTTTGAAAGCAGGATAAGTTTAACAATTATATTATGATGCTGTATCTTCTCTGTAATTATGACATTGTTAGATATTCCAGTAACAAAACTGATATAAACAAGAAATGCTCAAACTTAGAGCTAGCTCCAAGGTTAATGGTTCTACTAGCAAGTGAAGAAATGGTATTTAAAAACTGGACTTATAAATGAGTACTTTTCACAGCTGACCCTTTTGATGGTTATAATACTCTTTCTCTGCAGAGTTTCTATAGTTTATAAAGCTATTAAACAAATATATGCCTACTGATATTAGGCATACCAACACTTGACATGTTCCTGGGTTGGTAATATGACTTGTTCAATGATTTCAGGTTTTAAAAAGAAAATTAAAGACTAGACTAAGAGGGGAGATTCAAGTTTGAAGAAGAATCTTATTAAATAGAATTCATAATTGTTTTCAGCTACTCTAATACTTTTTGCTTTTCTGAACAAGCCTATTAGTTTTCTCCTTAAAGATATTTACATATATTTACAAAGCTTTGAAGGTACCTCTGTCTCTTAAATTTTTACACACTCAGAATCTCTTAATTTTGGTAGGCTCCAGCATTACACCTCTTTCTACATGATCTACAGGAGAATTCTTTACTATAACCTTTTTAATGGTATATATTTTTATATTTTTTGTAATTCTTCCCATGCTTTTTATTATGTTTTTATTTTTATACTATATCAGTTTACCATAAAACAGATATCATGTCTTATTTTATTCACCTATGTAGACTAGATCCAGAAACTCTGATGTGGTAAGTGCTCAATAAATATTGGTTAAATGAGTAACTACAAGAGTACAAATAAAGAAAGCAAAAGAAATTCATGATGATGGAACATACAAAGCTCTAAAAGGATTAGAGTTGAATGAACTATAAATGGATCCTTGAAAATAAGTGATGTATGAGACAGTTACTTGTTTGACACATAGTGGCCAGGGGCCAATTTGAAACAGAATGAAGTTCAGAGTATAGAGAAAGATCTTGAAGAACAAGGAGCTCAAGTTTTTCAAGGAAAAGGCAATTCATATACATGCAAACTACTTCGTTAAGTAGAGATAGTTTTAAACTTAGAAAACGTCATAATATTTTTTTGTAATAAAAAATATTTTCTTTGCGTTTCTGTGCTTCAAACAGAAAATGATAATCACATACCACAAGTCTAGAAATATATTTGGCCCTAGGATAAAAAGTTATCTATTGTAAACTGAGCACAACACACAAGGCAGTTGTGGTGATTTGTAAAAGCTGTACACCAGCTTATACAATAAAACCTGGAGTAGATATGTTCTAACTTTAAAACATGGTTTAAGCTCTGGATGTATTTATTACCTTCTTGTAAAAACATATGACAATACAAAATGTTTGACAAAATGTCAAACATTGAACATCACTGTCATTCCCACTCCCTAGGAATCTCACAAGAATCTTTCTGGTCTACACACACACACACACACACACATACACACACACACCTGATTTATGTAGCTAGACCTACAATTTTTCACCTTTATGATAGTGTACAAAAAACATATATATTCAGAAGCAAACATACTCAGAAGTTTTAGGTTTGATATTTTCCTAAGCTGTTCACATGTAACACATGCGCACCTCCTGGCAACTGGGAAGTAGAAAGAGAAGGAAGGGCCTGAGGTCCATGTGTCCCTCTCAAGGGCGTGCCTTCAGGGATTTGACTTCTCTTTTCTAGTATGCAAATGTTTTACCACTCTTACAGCCCTTGGTTCAGCTAGTAATCAATCTTCAATACGCAGACCTTTGGAGGAATTGAACTAGCACACTTAAAATCAGCAGTCTTTAAAATGAACCACTATGGAAAGAGAGATGACTCATTAGGAAAAGGCACTTGCCACCAAGCCTGTGAGCAGGAGTTCTGTCCCCAGGAAACACATGGTGGAAAAAGAGATGTCATTCCTACAAACAGGTCATTTGACATTCGAATGTGCACCACAGCATGCACTTACAAACACATGTGTTCATAAATTTGGGGGCTGGAGAGATGGCTCAGAGGTTAAGAGCACTGACTGCTCTTCCAGAGGACCTGAGTTCAACTCCCAGCAAAACTACATGGTGGCTCACAACCATCTATGATGAGGTCTGGTGCCCTCTTCTGTAAGCTGTATGCATAATAAATAAATAAATCTTTAAAAAAAAAACAACAAACACATGTGTTCATAAATTCACTAAGCTAATAAATAAAACTAATTTTTTGTTTTTAATTTATTTTTATCTTATTTTTTAAAACTTTATGTATTTATATTTATCACACCTATTCTAGGTTTTATATTTGAGCAATATTTAAGATACTTATGAAATGTTCATTGCCTGAGTGAATGAAGAAATGCAAAGATTTATCTACTGAACACAATAGCCATTTTATTTTAGCTTAAAACAAGTATTAATTATAATTATTAAGGGTGTATTATATATCAAGGATATAGTTTATCATGCTAAAGATGTTTCTGTTAGTGAGAAAAACCAATGTGAAAGATAAAGATGCTTCATTAGAATGCTGAAATTTTAGGACGTTTTAAATATACATGCCAAAGTGTGTTATGTGTACCTAGATGCACATGTATGTTTAGTAGTTTATGGAATATTTTAAGTGAATTTTCTCCCTTTCAAGGAAGAATTAAAAAGCTAGTAGACTCAGAGCTAGGGTTAGGGTTAGGGTTAGGTAATTTAGTGAGGGAATACATATTATGATTTTTTTTAAAAAACATGGTACATTCTGTGGGAGACTTTCTATCCCACCAAAAACTCTCAAATAACCAGCAGCTACTTCCCAAATAATTGATTGGAGGCTTAATATTATAGTAAAGGCTGAGCCAGTAGCTCAGGCTTATTATTAACTAGCTCTTACACTTAAATTAACCCATAATTCTTATCTATGTTTAGCCACATGGCTAGGTACCTTTTCTCAGTCCAGGAGTCTCATTGTGCTTCCTCTGGGTCTGACTGGCAACTGCCTCTCTGCCTTTCCTCTTCCTAGAATTCTCCTAGTCTAATTACCCCATCTGTACTTCCCGTCTGGATACTGGCTAATCAGCATTTTATGAAACCAACATGAGTGACAAATATTTACAATGTACAAGAGCTTATACCACAGCAACATATCAATGTCCAGATTTTCTAGACTATATGGTAGCAAGTGAGGAAGGTGTAGATATTAGCATAATTAAATCAAATTCATGTTTTTCGGAGATAATGGCAAAGGAAGATACTGTATGATGTTAAATAAAAGAGCAAGTGTTGTGGTTCCCAGACCTTTTGAACAATCCTTGAAATGAGGGGAATGTGGATTCAGAAATTATAGGAACAGAATAGACTGAGACAGAAAACTTTGTTCCCAAAGGGCTCTCAGTAAATGTCATAGCAGCCCCAAATTTATTTCTCATGGGCTATTTATACACCAGCAAGGGAGAAGGCAAAAGACATCTCTTCTCAAGGACACCATTGTTACAAGTACAGATAAGTGTAAACATTTCCTCAATACTCAGAACATCTAGAATTAGGCCTTAAAGAATAGGACACCTGATAACACATCTTTGGTCAAAACCTCTTGTTATGCTGTTTTGCAGGGTTTGAGTGGGTAGGAACAAACTTGGATTTTTGACTTTGAGTTGAGATGGAATAAGGTTACACTATGGAGTCTCTTACACTTAATGCTCTTTATTTAAAAATTTTAAATGTACTGATAAGGAATGAGACCAAGGTTTTGCTGCTGTTTGATACGAGGGAACTGGAGCAGTACAAATGCAAAAACATTTCCTTGTCCTTTAAGTGGATCAATGTTGATTGGGTAAATATGCTTTGTTAGTAGGAAATGAAAATATCTACTAAGAGATTGCTTTTTGGTGTAAGTTGTGAGAATTGTAATTTAACTAATTGTGTATTCATTGTTAATAATCATACTAGAATTATTGATGTTAACCTGTTAATGTTACTGTGATAAATATTACTGGTTGAATGTAGTGGGATTGTGTATTGTTCTATTGTAAATAATTGTCCTGCCTACTGGTTTAATAAAAATGTTGATTGGTCAAAGGTAGACAGGAAATGTGGGCGAGGCTACCAGACTAAGAAAACTCTGGAAACAGGAAGAATAGAACAGAGATGCCAGAGAGATGCTAGAAGACACAGAGGAATGAAGTTGAAATGCTGCTGAGAAAAGATATTGAGCCACATGGCTGAACAAGATAAGCATAATGGGTTGATTTAAGATGAAGGAGTTAGAAAGTTATAAGCCTGGGCTCTAGGTCAATCAGCAAAAATTAATATAAGCATCTGTGTGATTCGGTGATAATGTGGGACTGTGGGTCTGTGGGTCTAGGCCATGGGTCCAGGCCAGAAAGTCCAGGCAATAAACCACATACTACAGTTGGAGACATCCTGGACCAGTTTAAAGAGGCCAGTCCATTCTTGGTCATCCTCTACCCCTTTACTATGAGGTATAGCAGCTTAAGAAGCATGTATATTGTGAGCTATTATCTACTTGCCTATCCAGAGCTGCTTAAAGTTAATCTCTGCACCCCAATCTGAGATTTTTTAGAGCCTGGTAGACAAATGGGTAAGTCCTTTTTACCACCTTTTAGCCTAAGACAGAACATGAATGATGGAATTCATGAGCCAGTGATGGGTAAGACTGGATGGCTGAAGAAGGTGACCTACACATGCATAGTAATCTTAGGGGTCCAAGGGACCATTTATGTTATAAAGAAGGGGTAATCTGGGGGTCCACGGAGACTCCATAGTGTGACCATGTTCCATTTTGACTCCAAATCAGAGAATCCAACTTGTTTCCCTCCCACAACATGGCAAGGCTATATATAACAAGATATTTTGACCAAAGAAGTGGTTACCAGGTGTCCTTTTTTTTTAAGGCCTAATGCTGGATGTTCTGAGTATTGAGATAGTGTTTACACTTGTCTGTACTTTGTAACAATGATGTCCTTGAGAAGGGGAGGTCTTTTGCCTCCCCCTTTTGCTGGTGTATAAAATGCCCATGAGAAATAACTTCAGGATTGCTACAATATTCACCGAGAGTGTATCAGTCTATTCTTCTGTTCCTATGACTTCTGAATCCACATTCTCCTCATATCAAGAACTGTTCAAAAGGTTGGGGACTCCAACAAGTAAGATGGTTAATAAATGTAGTATGAATTTGTATTTGACTCAAAGGCCCAATAAATAAATATACAAATTATTGTATATAGATTATATACAAATACATAATCATATGCAGAGTAGTGATGGTGATTATAAAGTTTTCTTTGATTCTGACAGGCTCACTCTATTATTTTTAGTCTTTTAATAAGTGATTTGTTAATTCTTTGACACTTCCATTTTGATCATATTTACCAACTCTTTCCCTTAATTTCTCCCAGGTCCATCCCTATCCTTATACCCTTCCAACTTCATGCTCACTTTATTTTTGTATTTTTAACTTAATAGCTTATTTACTTCAATTTGTGCTGTCCGTGTACTTCTGAGTGTGAGGCCATCCAACTGCAGCATGGTTGACCTACCAGGAGTCACATCCTTAAAGAAAATTTCATCTCCCTGTTCCAGAAGGCATCAACTATGCACAGAACTTCAGCTGGTGGTACTGAAAATCTGGTCAAGAACCCAAGGTTGAAGAACTGACAGGCCCTCAAAATGAACCCACCAACTGTTATTTTGATAAATGGACATATCAAACCACCCTATAAATATATACTACTCTGTAGTGGGATTCAGGCATTATTTAGGGAGCCTTAGTAGCTCCTGAGAATCAGGACCTTAATATTGCTCCCTATATATTTGTGGCTGTCTTCTTTTCCATGCCATGTGACTTTTCAGGTATGAGACAGAATCTCTCAAGTTTTCTTTTACCGATGTGCTTGGATTTAGAGAAGGGGAAATCCACTTACCCAACTACAAAGCCAGCTTTATTTATAATCAAATCAGGACCACTTTTTTAAGGTTAAGAAAAAGGAAATACAAAGAGAAATAGGATTAAAGATAAAATTACAATAATATTGGTTCTTCTATATTCTGGCTCCCTCCATACCTCCTTCTATTAAATGGCTGATATCACCACCTTTTATCATGTGTTCAGGATGAGTAGAAGATCCAGTGCATAATATAGAGAACCATATAGCATTGGATAATAGAACAACTTTATGGGGGGATTTGAAAGTTCTAAGAAAAACCACAAAATAAATATTTTGGCAGACTTCCATAAATGAACAAAGGCCAAAATTGAAAATATGAATAGATAATATTTATATTCAAGGCTTAGTTGACACAGGAGCTGATGTTTTGTTTTTAACCCCACAATCATAGCATTCAAGATGACCTTTGAAGGATGTGGATGTTCACTTTCTAGGTATTGAAACAATATCTCAGGTGAAGCAAAGTATAACATGGCTTGAATGCATAGAACCGGAAGGACAAAAAGGAAGGTTGAAGCCATATATGGCTAATATTGGAGTGAATCTTTGGGGTCATGACCTTCTACAACAACAAAATGGAATACCCATATTGAAATTCCTCCAGGTTCAAATATAACCAGAGACTCAATTACGTTTCTGAAAACAATACTTTAAGGTACTATAAAAATCAGTTACCAGTAATATAGCTCAATAGCTACTGAAAGCATAAAGACATAGTGCTACTTTTAAAATGGTTAGCAGAAAAGCTCATTTGGGTTCATCAGTAACTCTTGACAAAGGAGAAACTGCAGGCCCTAGTACAGTTGGTACAGAAGCAGTTACAAGCTCAGCATATTGAAGAATCAATCAGTCCATGGAATTCTCCTGCATTTGTTGTCAGGAAGAAATCTGGAAAGTAGAAAATGGTGTTATATCTAAGAGCAATAAATAAGGTGATTCAACCAATGGACTCTTTACAATCTGGTATTCCCTTAATTTCCTGTTACCTAAGGGATGGCCTATTATAGTTAGTGATTTGAAGGGCTGTTTCTTTAACATACCTTTACAAGAATAGGACAAAGAAAAATTTGCCTTCACAATGTCCATGTTTAAAAATTCACATCTGGTAAAGAGATATAAATTGAGAGTTCTCCCATAAGAAATATTGAATAGTCCCACTTTATGCCAATATTTTGTACAATAGCCACTACAAGTTATACACAAACAATTCCCACAATCTATTATTTGCCATTATATAGATGATATCTTGTTGACAGACACAAATGTAGATACATTAGAAAAAATTTGAAGAAATGAAGAAAAATTTTCCTCATTGGGGAATACAAATTGCCACCCCAATATAAAGAGGTGATTCTGTTAATTATTTAGGATATAAAATAGGCCTTCAGAAAATTAGACCCCAAAATTAGACAATTCAGGAGAGACAGATTGAGGACTCTTAACAATTTCCAAAAATTACTAGGATATATTTTGCACATATGACCCATTATTGGTATTAAAAACCATGAACTAGTTAATTTGTTTAAAACATTAGATGGTGATAAGCACTTAAATATTCCCAAAGAGTTTCCTGATGAAGCTGAGAATTACATTTAGTGTAAAAGAAACTACAAGAAGCCCACTTGAATCATATGTATCCAAACGTCAATTATATTCTGATCATTTTATCCTCTAAGCAGTCTTCTACAAGAGTTATACTGCAAAGAGAAAACAGTATACTGAAATGGATATTTCTGCCACATAGTATGCACAGTAAAAAGTTGAAAACATATGTAGAAAATTTTTCTAATTTTATTTTTAAAGGAAAATTAAGACTTCATTGGTTGACAGGAAAGGACCCAGCAGAAATTGTTCTATCTTTAACTAATGAGGAAATTGATTGATTATGGGCAGACAGTGAACCTTGGCAAAAAGCCTGTAGTAATTTTTGGAAGCTTTTAATAGCAAATATCCCCCAAAGCAAAAGAATTCAATTTATAAAGGAAATTAACTGGATTCTCCCTTGTGTGGTACAGGGTAAATCAATTTCTGGAAATTCTACATTTTATACTGATGCAAACAAATCAGGAAAAGCTGATAAGGAAATTTAAGTAAAGTGGCTCAAAGCCCTTATAATTCTGTTCAGAAGTCAGAACTATATGCTGCTATTATGGTATTAATGGATTTTACAGAACCTCCTAACATAGTAACTGACTCTCAGTATACAGAAGGAGTTGTTTTACATATTGGAACTGCCGATTTCATTCCTGATTATACAGAATTGATCTCATTGTTTATACAACTAAAGGATATCATTAGAAATAGAATTCAGCCTATATACATAACACATATCAGATCCCACACAGGTCTTCCTAGTCATCTAGCACAAGGAAATGATGAAACTGATTGGTTTTTAATAGGAAATGTGCTGGAGGCCTCAGAATTTCATAAGAGACATCATGTTAATAGCAAAGGATTAAAACAGAGCTTTCTAATCACCTGGCAACAGGCCAAGGAAATTCTACAGAATTGTCCTACTTGCTTCTTCTATAACCAACCATCTTTACCTGCTGGAAGGAATCCTAAAGGTACTTAGAGAAATGAGATCTGACAGATGGATGTGTTTCACTTTGCAGGATTTGGAAAGATGAAATATGTACATTATACCAACACTTACTCAGGAATACAATGGGCAATTACCTTGAGTTCTGAAAAAGCTGATACTGTAATTACACACCTTTTGGAAGTCATGAACATAATGGGAATTTCTGTTCAAATTAAGACTGATAATGTTTCAGCATATATATCCCAGAAAATGAAGCAAATTTTTGGGTATTATAATATAAAGCATATTACAGAGATACTGCACAATCCTACAGGACAAGCAGTTGTGGAAAGATCTCATTGTACCTTAAAGGAGATGCTTCATGATCAGAAAGGAGAAATGAAGAAACCCAGAGAGAGACTGAATAATGCTTTACTAACCTTGAAAGACGTTGGGTGATAGAAAAAATTTCTGAGATAAACCAACCTATCTACTTCAAGAATGTGCTGACCTCAGAATGGAAGCCAGGATATATGCTTTCGTGGGGAAGGTGTTTTGCTTTTGTTTTCACAGGAGAAAAAAATATGGGTGCCAACAAAATTGATAAAGATCTGATTTGAAAAGGAGATCCCTTCTGAGGAAGAGAAGTAATGGATTATCTACCGATATGACAATTGGATACATGGTAAGGAAAACTCACTTAACAAGGCTGAGACAGGGTCTCATTTTTGTCTTTACAGAAGAATAGATACAACCACGTTCCAGAAATTAAAAGGATGCTGAATTCTTAGACACCTAAAGCTGAAGGGAGATCAACTGTGAAAGGATTACACACGTAGGCCAAGTGGTACCAATATGCACCACTGGGAAAATTCTCAATTCTCACTGCTTTATATCTATATCTCTTTAAAAAATGTGGTCCTGATTTGACAAATAAAGCTTGTCTTTGGTGTTGGAGTAAGTGACTTTCTTCTTCTCAAAACCCAACCACATTGGTAAAAGAAAACTTGAGATATACTGTATCATATCAGAGAAACCACCTGGTATGGGACAGAAGACAGCTAGAATACATAGGAACCAATATTATTGTAATTTTATCTCTAATTCTATTTCTCTGTGTAGTTCCTCCTTCTAAACCTTAAAAACTTCTCTGCATACAATTTTCTCCTGAATATGTAAATTCTTCATTTGATATTAATAATGTTTAGGTTTCTGCACTGCAAACAACAGTTTCTCCTACGAGCACTCTCCAAAGCATCTGGAAAGAAGATGGGGCCCCACCACAATGATTCTACCTGGCCAGTGGGAAAAAACCCTGTGTACACTACTCAATGATTGCTTTTGAAATATTGACTATTCAGGATGGTTGCAAGATAGCTTTCTATGATTAGCCTTCATGTCACTTCTTTTACAAGATTTCCAGATGGACCTACTCAGTACTTTGAGAATGGTTATAGATGTTTATAGTCAGTCTATTAGGATCTAACCACTGTATTAGTTTTTACATGATCCCACAGAGATGCCACCACCCACAAGTCAGCAGGAAGCAACCTTAGGAAAAATTATACCCCTCTCCTGATAAGTTTTGTCCTCTGTGGATTATGGATAATTATCATTCTGATAAGTTAAATTTGGGTTGAGGGTAGAACAATAATATAAACTCAGAGATCCCTTTTAAAGAAGATAAAGGGGAATTGATAGGGTAGACATAGGTAGATTATTGTATCTAACTGTAAACAATTATTAGCCAATTACGAACCAAAGATAATTTTCACTAATGTAGATGTTTATATGTTGATACAAATGTGAAATCATTTTGTGTGCTTGATTGAGATATTTTTTATATTGATACAAATTTAAATCTGAAATTGTTTTATATGTCTAAGATAATTTGTATTTTGATACAGAATTGAATCTGTAATTGCCATATTTTGCACATGCTTCTACCTCTCTTCAAAATATTTTGCACATTAATGTATATTAAGCATATTATTGTAATTCCCCCTATGCAATTTCTACCTCTGCTTAATTGTACTAGTCATAATATATAATTATTAATATATATAATGTTTGTATACCTCTGTTTAGATAATTTGTATATGATATATATTTAGGATACTGTTGTCATTTTGCACAGTACCTGTATCCCTGGCTAATGATCATCAAACTGGAAATTATCATTCAGAGACTGTACACTCATTTATAGATTGCCTATTTTTACAATGTAAGCTTCAGACTTTAGGATTATAAGAATTGCAGATCATCATCACTTGGGTTTGACATGTAACAATCATGTTGATTAGATTTTCCCAGATATATGTTAGAATATATCAGATAGACAGGAGCCTCCAGCCACTTCATAGACCTAGAGAATATGACATTTAATGTTTTGTTATTTAGAATTTGGCCATGGGAGACACAACAACTCCTGGCATCACTGTTCCTTTCCTGAGATGGTGTTGTGCTTCAAGGACACTCCACTCAGAGTTTGTCTTGCTTGGAAGACAATAGCATATTGGACAAAGAACTTTCTTTGCTTCAACTGCTGTCATTATATGCACTGTCCAATCCAGATGAGTGGGATGAAGGATAGAGACTGCCAAGACCTGCCTAGACAGAATAAGGTGGTTTTTCCAAAAAAAGCCCTTCTTCTGAAGAGATCTATCAGATATCATAGGCTTGTAGCCAAAATGGTGGACAGCCATGAGTCATTGTCCAGGTACCTGACTGTTGCTGTCCTCTCCTTAATCTTGGAAGCCACTCTCTTGTGCTCCCAACTTTTAGGTAATATATTTTCTTTCTCAGGTCTGATGGGGTTGAAAACTAGATATTTAAGGTTACTACGATCTCATCGCTTACCAAAGATTATTTCAGTGTTAGATATTTACTATTCAAGATAAACAGCTTTGAAGTAATCCCTGTTCATTGCCACTCTCCAATATTCTAGACATGTAGGAAGTACCTTTGTTGTTTGTTAGTTGTAGTTTGACCTTACTTACATTTTTGGCTTTTCCTCCCCCAGACATTACCTTGTAATGATTCCTATTGTATATAGTCTTATACTTAGTGTAAAACATTCTTAGTTAGACAAAACGGGGAGATGTATTGGGATTCAGGCACTATTTAAGGAGCCTTAGTAGCTCCTGAGAATCAGGACCTTTATGGTATGTGGCCAGAATCAACTGGGAGCCAGGGACACCAAGTTCTGAGGCTGTGTATTGTTCCTGTGTTCTGGCGAGTGGATCAGCATCACAGCATGGGACCATTCTTCTCTCCAAGAATCGTCTTAAGGTTCAAATTGTATCGTGAGTGTAATATACCCCTCAAGAAATATTAATCCTTTATACAGTATATTGCAAGTGAATTTTATTGTAATACCACTCTCTCCTTAGTTAATATAGCTCTCAGACATCATCAGAGAAGGTTCTTTGTGTAGTGGATGGTAGTTAAAGCAGAAACTCACAGCTGGTCAAAGTACCAACAATAAGTGACTGCAGAGTGCTAAGCCACAAATGGTGTATCTACACCACATGCTTTCTGCAAGGCTCAGGGACCTTTGCGGAAAAGGGAGAAGAATGATTATAGAAACTAGAGGTTAGGGAGAACAGGAGCAAGACAGTATTTTTGGGACATGGAAGGATTCCTGGACTCAGGAATTCACAGTAACTGTTGCCTGTATACAACCTGTACATGACCAAACCAATTTGGGAAGGGGGTATATGGATATATGTACTAAAATTTTTGAAGATTACAGACAGAAGACTTAACTGCCTTGGTCTATAAGGGGTTAACCACTTTTACTCTTTTCTTATTGGCCAAAGCTAGCACTTTGTCACTCTTATCTTTAAAAGCAAAAGACCAAACAGCCCAGTTTTGTAAGGATTGGATCACCTCCACTCTATACACTGAATAAGAAAAATATTTATGTGTATAGAGACTTTTGTCTTCAACTTTTTATATTGAGTATTTTCTGAATTTTGAAAAATAAACAAAGATCCTAGCATAAAACAAACATTAACTATAAAATGTATTGTGGGTTAGTTAATTCTTCTTTTTTTCTAGGTATTGAGGAGGCTCATCATACTCCTTAGCCACATTTCAATACAATCTTACAACTTAAAAAGCTTCTTGGGTACTTGCCAGAGTGATAGAAAACACACCCACACGGAGCAGGCACAGAGCACCTTCTCTATATAGGAGTGACTATCAGTGCCCATTACCTGGATTGCTGTTGCTGATCTGGCTGCCTTGGAGGATTTTCCATTCTTCCCTCCTCCTTCCACATCTCTTTTCCAAACCCCTCCCTGCATCAAAGAGAACATTCTCTACTAGCAGAAGTTCAACCAACCTGAAGATCTTTCTTTCACAGTGTGAAAGCTTGCCTTTAGCAAAGTACTAAGAACATGAAGATGTCTGTTGAAAATTTGCCTTATGCGTAAGAAAAAATGATATCCTAAAATTTGCAGTCAAATGGATGGATTTGGAGAATATCCTCCTGAGCAAGGTATTACAAACCCAGAAAGATAAACAGGGGATGTACTCACTCATTAGTGGACTCTAAACAAACAAACAAACAAACAAAAGCAAAGCATGCCCAAGCTGCAAACCACAACCACTGAACAGCTTGGAATCAGAAACACCTTGGACTGACACCTTGGATCCCACTCCCCTTAGAGAAACTCCTGACTCAGTCTTGATGTTGGGGGGAGAAAACTGGATTTACCAGGAGTGGAGGCTGAACTAAGCAATATTGGGACCGTGGGACCTTGGGACTGCCTGCCCATGGTGGGGATAGGGAGTTGTGGAGAAGAGAGAATGACATGATGTGGTGGGAGGGAAAAGGGACCTTGAATAAGGATATACAAGGGTAGAAAAAGTGACTTCTTTATTCATAACAATAAAAAAGAAATACAAAAAGAAAAAAGCATCATATCAATAGCTTTTTAAACGAATGATACAAATAAAGAGAAAATTTGCCTTATGCAATGGTGTTGCAGTCTAACCAGCTACTCAATTAGAGTTAACATTGCAGGTTGTATGCAGGTGCATAGCATGCTTCCTGTTCCTTTGACAAATTTCCTGGAGAGAGTGGGAGAAGAAACTAGCACTTAGAAATGACTCAGGCATCCATGTCCGACACATTTGTTTCTACATTTTATTTCAGACCTCAATTCTAGATAGTAAACTGTAGAGTTGTTTCTGCTAAGTTCATTGTATACCCATCTTCTGCTTTGACATTCAAGCCTTTTATGTCCTTGTCACATACATACTGTCTGTCTCATCTCAGGCCACTTTCTTGCACTTGTCCTGTTGGAGTCCACCATGAATGTTTAATATTTAATGGCTGGGATCCTTTTGCAGGTTTTAGTTTAACGGTAACCATAGCACACATGCACATCCATTATTGATGGCCAAGGCACACTGCATGTCCTTGGGCATCCTCTTTTCTTTCACTCCTAGTGTCACGGGAGGGCTACTGTCGCTGAAATTCAGCTCTGCTATTGCTGTGGCAAAGGCATGAACTGACAGCAGATCCATAATGGTGTAAACTGTTCGTGTGGGTGGAGGTGACCATGCTAAAAAGAGAGACAAAGGCAGAAAGTGACAGGCCACGGAAAGTGCGGTTTCGGATTGCTTCATCTCACAGTGGAAGAGTTCTGAAAGAGGTCTATGAAGATGGACCACCACCAGGCTCTCTGGATTCTGAGTGTGCAACCATCTGTGGGATAGATGGGCTAAGAGACTCTGAGGGACAGCAAAATGGCCACATTGGATCAGAAGATAGTGAACACGAGAAAGATCAGGATAACCTGCTGGTATTAGCCAGGACAGCCAGTGAGAAGGCTTTTGGTACAAGACGAGTCAACATTTTAAGCAAAAATGGCACAGTAAGAGGCGTCAAATACAAAGTGAGTGCTGGCCAAGCTCTGTTTAACAATTTGACCAAAGTGTTACAGGTAAGTCATTACAGTTTCCTGCTCTGTGCCTTGTCTCCCACTCACAATCTCAACCCTTCTCAGTTCTCCAGGGTAGATTCAGCATCTTATTCCTCCACACTTCATGAGACACTCTCCATCTAAGATACTGTGTACATAGCCATTCATTAAAAATAGTCTCATTGTTCTTGACAAACTAGATTGCCTTCTCATAACCACATTTCTGACATGCACATAATGTCTGATGTGTGATAACTGGCACAGGATCTCTCTTTCTTAACAAACAAAGAAGATAGTAGAATAGAGTGTTTAAAGCATTTCTTCAAAACGTAGAAGTCAATTTCTGTCATCTTTACATCAGCATCCTTTGCTGCTTATAATGATAGCTATACCAGAAATGCTGAGTGCTTGCATTTGGTATAAATGGGTTCAGTGGTATAGTTATAAGGACCAATGGGACTTCCTCTTTTTTGAAGGAAGGTGTGCTTTTGTTGTAGTTCATTTCTCCATTAATTTGTTCATAATAGCTTTAAAGCAGTACTTGGAAAAGCTATAAAAATACAAAGAGAGATTTAGACTTTTTAGTAAACAAGCTTAAGATATGCTAGGTTCTGCACAAGAATATAGGTATGTGTTATTTAGATCTAATGTCTTGGGCAATGATCTAATGTTCAGGAAAATGTTTCAAATTTCTGGAAGTATTAGTAGAATTATTTTTTTATTGTTAAAAATTATCAGCCCAGGAAAAGCATTTA
Source organism: Sigmodon hispidus (assembly GCA_004025045.1). Taxonomy (NCBI): domain Eukaryota; kingdom Metazoa; phylum Chordata; class Mammalia; order Rodentia; family Cricetidae; genus Sigmodon; species Sigmodon hispidus. The sequence goes on from PVIH01002297.1 coordinate 20,085, forward strand.
TAATTACTGTGATTGAAGTAGTAACTCATTGTTTTCACTGTAATTATATTTTTAATATTTAAGTAAAATGACCTCTCCTAATAATCTATTTGTTGCTTCTCTAGTCTGTGAGGATGCAGGGATGACAGAGAGAAGGGATTTCAACTCCAGTGTCATTCCAATATGTTTTACTTCAAAGGAAGCTTGTGAAAAGATCAAATCATGAGAATTTAAAGAAACACATTTAAATCTTACTAAAAGAAGAAAGGGTCAGCTAAGAGTGGTGGTTATTAATATGTGTAACTATTCACGAATGATTTAATAGATTAAGGATCGGAGTCAAAAATCAGAGACTTATAATCATGGTTTAGGAGATAGGGAATGTTCTTACATAAATCTGTAAAGATATGACTGCCCGGTTAGAGACAACCTTATAGCAATGAGTTTTACTTGTTACAAACATTATTACAGTCAAACTGTAAACCCAGCCTCTGAATGACAACAGCTTCTACAGTGTGTGTGTTCCTGGGGAAACTCAGCTTCTTAGTGTTTGAATTGCTTTATGGTTTGAACATTTATTCATTCATATAAGTTTTTATTTCTTTGGTTTGCTTTTGTTTTACATTTATCAAGACCACTGCCAATTTATGAATAAATACCATAAACTCAAAAACCTACGAGGGAAACTGTAGTTTCCTCCCTCTGTTTTCACCTTGGTAGCGGTACAAATGTACAATCAAGAGACAAAGGAAACTTCAAAGTCAGACCTTTACTATTAGGTTACCTGAAATATTTACCAGCATAGTTTTCTATGTATAAAATGGTAAACAATTTTATGAGAACAAACTCAGCAAAACATTTCTGAAATCTTATCTACCCCAAGCTTTGAAACAATCAGCATTTGTAATTACAAAGTTTGGGCATTATTTTTAGTTGTATCATAATTATCATTACCATAACATGAATGTTATTTGATCTCTCCAGTGAGAAACAGAGGTTAAAGAAGCTGGTTTTTGAACCAAGGCTGCCATTTGCTCTACTCAAAGGGTTTCCATTCACTTCACTGTACAAACTGAAGCTCTGTGTAATATGAGTAAAAGATATGTATGGGACATTGTGTATAAAACAAAATTGATTCCCTTGCTATTTGATAAAGAATGTACACATCATAAAGGATACCCTATATCTTGTCCTGTGATGAACAGGTTTCTATAGGTCTCCCACAGTAGTAGAGAACGTGCAGAAAAACAGAGGCTAACAGTGCAAGTCAGTCATTCCATGACACCCTTTCCCACTATCAGGTATGACTTCTTGGATCTGCATTTTCCATAACTTCTGCAAACTATGCAGCAAATTTGCCCAAATGTCACCATAACTTAGAGATTTATTCAGGGAAAAAAGTGAGCAACCAGTTTCTCATACATCTGGTAAAAGTTTTGATATAAAGCCCATCTTAGTGAAAAAGGAACTATGATCGAAGAAACAGTAAGACCTTTCTTCCTGTTTTAGGTTATAAAATCTTAAAGCACTCAGTTTGAAACATGAGAGGAAGTGCTAAATAAAGATAAAACCATCCACAGTCCATGTGCTATGTTCGGCTTCTTCTCCTTTATTTCCTTGTGTGGTTTCTCCTTTGTCATAAAACATTGGCTCTACATTTCAAACCTTTCAGCTGTACAAAGACAAGCTGATTAAATGATTCTTTAAAATATTTTTACTTCTTTGTGTTACTTATTTAGAAAACTGACTCTCAAGTGGATATCTGAACTAGTTTCTTTTCTGTTAGTTAATTTACACCACAGAATGACAGATAATAGGATGGAAGGTAGCGACATTTTATTTTAGAAAATAAAGGGACTGTGGTCAGTCACCTGGTGGCCAGGTGAGCTTGGCAGGGAAGTGGAGCTCAGAAGAATCACTCAAGAGTCTCCAGTTGGCCTGGATTATAGGTCTTCAAATGCAGAGGCTGTTTTTTTTTTTGTTGTTGTTGTTGTTTTACCCCTACCACACATCTTAAGAAGACTAAACTTAAGAGAGGCTAACCTAAAAATCTGAAAGCCTAAAACCTAGTTTTAGCCTGGACACATGCATTGATCAGAAACTCTCAAACTAAAGCTTGGAATTTGCTTCTGATAGAAGTTTTTTAGCTTATTCTTACACACATCAAAGTCTGAAAATAACTCACCAGCTGTACAAAAGGTAAACTAACCTAGGTCCCTTACCTTCCCATTGCCTATGCTGTCAATATTTAATGGGAAAAAATGAAGGAGACATGCATCGAGGTGAGATTCTGATCAGGTTGGGTTACTGGGAAGATCTCCTGGAGTTGAAGATGAGCCATGTTTCCTAGTCAAGGCTAAGCTCATCAATTAGTTAATTTGAGACGGGCTTGCAGGTGTTACCAATGCAGTCCAAGGTACCCTGTATAGCACTAGCAATTCTATGCTAAGGATATTTTTCGATCTAGTGATTAGAATTTAATACCAATGTTTATTGGAAACATTTACAATATCCACACAACCTTGCCCCCCCCAACTACTCGTCAGCAATCATACACAAAACAAATTATAAGGTTGCTGAGTGGCACACAGCTCTTATGGCTCAGAATGAAATTGAGGTACTTTGGTCTTAGCAGCAACATTTATTTCCTCTTATCCAAATTTATGATTATCAAAGAAATATGAGTTTAAAGAAGGACCTTGAATACATAGATTCTGTCTGTCTGTGCACATGTATGTCTTTTGTTATTGTACCTAGATGTGCTTCAATGTTTTAATACAAAAGTGATGTATTGGCATAGTAATTTGCATCATGCACAGAGCTTTCTTGTACATTATTTTTACTTAAAAGTCTTTTGAAAGAACCAAGGAAATTATTGTTATATCCCCTGTGAAAATTAGAAAAGTCATTCTTACTTTTCCATAAAAAGCTTTTGAAAATTATTATTACAATGCATGCAATTCATACTTTTTGATAATGCATCTTTTTAGTTATTGATTGTGTTTTTATCTAGGAAAGTTTTGAAGAAATAGCACTTATTCAGTCTTAACAATATCTTAAGACCTATCAAAGTCATCATTTCTAATTGATTAAGTCATCATGAGATTGCAAAGATTTGCCTTAAGAAAGCTTGATTCTCAGACTTGTCCACTGGGTCAAGTCTGGTTCATGAAATATAGATCTTGTAATATAGTATTATTCTCTGTTATACTCTTGATGACTCTGCAACCTTGGTGGTTTATTTGAAGTATTCTGTAAAAGCAATAGCAGTCATACTTATTGCTGATGTGTAATTCCTCAACACAAGGCAGTACTCATATTACATATGTGTACTGACATATTAATTCTTCACAGGAATCTTAAAAATAGTATTGGTTTCAACAAATGAATTATTATGGAACTTTTTTTCTATACAAGAAAAATTAGCTTGTAGAATTTAAAATGTCACTTATTCAGAAAAATTGTTACAGACCACTTTCATGGATGGATATATCACCTTCTTAGTTATCAGGAATAAGGCATGAACCATATGACATATGTTATGATTTCAAATATTATAGGCAACTGCACTGAGAATATTCATGACTTATTGACCCCAAATAGGAAAAACAGGACTTCCAAATGAGCTCACACTGCTGATATATTAATTAAAGAATTACAAACTGATAGACCTTTGAGTCCCATGATCAATAATTTCTTTACTCTGGATGACATTAGACACTTTGCAGAACCTCAGAAGTATCTTAATTATTCTTAGTTGTAATAAAAATGTTGTGAAAGACAGAAGGGAATTTTCATTGTCATGCCTCTCTTGAGAATGTTTTTAAAGAATTATTATCAGCACACCTACCTTTTGAAATATGTTAGTGAATTAAGTAAAACCCACTTCAAGGTTGTATCCCTGTGTTCCATCTCACTTGGAGATTTCCTAGGTAGGGTGGAGCTGGAGTCTGCATGTAGGGGTGTTGCTAGCTTGCTTCATCCCTTCTTTCTACTGCAAGGTCTCCTTCCTAAGATAAAGACACCCATTTCATACATATCATGAAACAGAGGGCCTGCCCAGAATAGTGCTGTATTGTGAATGTTGCAAAGCAGATTCTGAAAAAATTTATCTCTGAATTTTGCTTTATTTTCCAAATTTCCAAAGGATTCTCTGTTGGCTTCTCTTGACATAATATTTTCTGTTACTTATTCTTAATTTTTCAGATATTATTTTTCTCCCTTTGATTTTCTGTTAGTAGATTATTATTCCACTTGGTCTTTTTCTTCCTTTCTTTTTTTTTTTCTTTTTAGTTTAGTCCTGCCTGTGTAGACTAAAGACTGTAGGTTAACCTGTGTAACCTAGGACTTTTAATTCTGATCTGAAAGTCTTCAGATAATTAGCATACTTTTCCAACTTCTGTGAATTTTGTTGAAACATTTAGCTCTAGCAATATTGCCCACTCTCCTCACTTTGTGAGACCCTTCTATTGTTATGGCATTTTAATTTGTGAAACTTTGGCTTTGGTTACATAACCTCAACTTTAGGACTCTACCTGAAGTCAGACTCCAAAGCAATATGCTGAGCAATCACACACTCAGCAAAATGATTGTAACCATCAATAAGCTCTTAGAAACCTAGAAACCATAGTCAAGGGACTAGCCCATGACTTTTTAAATCATATTTTTTGTAATAATATTTGTTGAGATATAAACCATATATAATTTTATTCACTCATTTAAAGTACACCACTAGAAGCTTTTAATGAATTTACTAAACTGTGCATACATTATTTATAAACTATTTAAGAATGTTTTTATCATCTAAACAGAAAAATCTCTAAGCATTGGTCTTCATTTCTCTCTCTTCCCTCCTGCATTTCCTTTCTCTACAATTTTTCCTTGCTATAAGAAATTACTTTTCTACTTTCTAATTATCTGCTTAATAGTTCCATTTAAATATTCTTCCTATGTAACTGTAGTTATGCATTCATTGTTTAACAGCTCCACATTACTCAATTCTTGCTAGTCACTCAAGTGTCTGGTAACCACTATTCTATGCTCTGGAAGGTCAACATTTTATATCTCATGTGTGAGATCATGTCATTTTTGAATGCACATTCAGCTTAATTTCAGCTAACCTGAAAGGATAGCAACGTTGTTGCAAATTTCTTTTTTTTTTAGTGGTGAAATCATATTCTATTATCAATATTCCATATTTTTATTTACTAATAGTGACATAGGTTGTTATATGTTTTAGCTGTTGTGACTAGTGCTGTAATAAACACAGGTGTGTAGATAACTCTTTTCCTGGGGTATATTTTATGTGTATATAGTTAAGGGTGTGTGTTCTATAGATTTTTACCTTGTGATTACTATGGTACATACAAACACATTTACCAGGTGGAGGATTAAAAGTGGAAGCCACCATAACTGACTCATTGTATGGGTGCTGGGGTTAAGCATACATTCTTATGCTTGTGTGGCCATCCTTTTCTTTAATAATTTTGCTTTTTAAATTTCATATTAGCTTACAAACTTAGAGGGTTCTAAGTTTGATTCAGTACTTATATTTACCACTGTTTTTAGTATTCCTTAAAAGACAAGGTCGGCCATGAGCTCTCTCAATTTTGTGCCTGAAAAAGTCTTTGTTTCCCATTATATCTGAATGACATTTTTTTTTCACTGCAGTGTTCTTGGTTGTCAGGGCTCCATCCAGTACTTTAAATGTGTAATCCTACCTCTCAAGCCCCACAGTGTTTCTGCTGAGATGTTTGATACATAGGCAGCTTCTTGTATGAGATCTTCATGTTGCAGCTTTCAGAATCCTCCCTTGGAGTCTGAACATTGATAGTTTGATTGGAACATATTTCTGGTGATTTTATTTTCATTAAATGTGACTTCTGTCCTTTGACTTTTTGAACCCTGATATTTATATCTTTCTACAGGTTTGGAAAGTTTCATGTTGTTATTTCTATAAATAAGCTTTCTATTCCTGTCTCTCGCCCCTTTTGAATGCTAACAACTTGTACTTTGGCTCTTTAGATGCTCTACTATAAACCATTTAAGCTTTCATTCCTTTTCATTCTTTTTTTTCTTTTTCTCCTCTGATTGGAAAATTTCAATGTCTGGGTTGTTACCAGCCTGCCCATCCAGAATCCCAGGCTAGAATTAGTAAAGATCTAGTGCCAACAAAGAATGCCAACCAAGGTTCAAAGAAGCCATCATCTCATCAAATGTACAGGCATCAATATAAGGACACCCGGATCATGAAAAACCAGAGATACACAGCACCATCAAAAGACACCAAGAAAGCTCTAGAAACGGACCAAGATGAAAAGGAGATCTATGAAATGACGGACAAACAATTCAGAATTATACTTTTAAAGAAATTCAGAGAATTACAAGAAAATACAGACAGAAAACTAAGTGAAATTCAGGAAATAATTCATGAACAACATGAGATGTTTGATAGAGAAATAAAAGTTAACCATTTTAAAATAAAAATTCTAGAGATAAAGAATAAAATAAATGAACTGGCTAATTCAACAACAGGTTTCAATAAAAGACTTGATAAGGCTGAAGGAAGAATCAGTGATCTGGAAGACTGGACATATGATTCTAGACTTTAAGACAGCATTGTAACAGCTCTTTGGTGGCTTGCTAGTGCTGGAAGACTTTATGATATATTTCAAAATGTATACAACAGTAATATAAGTATTTACTCTATAAAATTATATACTTATATAAATATTCCAATGTCTGAGTAATTATTGCCTAGAAGACATTTAAAAAATAAACTAAATAAAATATCATACAGAAATTTTTAATTAAGAGTTTATTTATGTATACAAATACACTAATGATTTGAAGTCTCATTTTTCTATTTTCCCAATAAATCATTTTACCTAACTTCTGACAAAGTATGCCTTATAAAATTTCCTTGGAGAGAAATAGATTATAATTTTTCTTGTAACTTTCCTAAAAATTTAATAAACAACAACAGTATTCAATAACTTATCAATTTCTAAGCAACAAGTTGGAATTATGAAAAATTTAAGATTATCTTTTCTTCTTTTATAAAAGTAATGACCTATAACTTCTTCTTTCTTTTTTTTTCTTTCTTTTTCTTTTTTGGTGTCAAGGCAAGGTTTCTCTTTGTAGCCCTGGCTATCCTGGAACTTACTCACTCTGTATACCAGGATGGCCTGCAACTCAGATCCACCTGCCTCTGCTTCCTGAGTCCTGGGATTAAAGGTGTCTGCCATCACCACCCAGCAAGTCTATAATTTTTCTACATGAAAAGCCTGTAGAAGCTTTCTTTGACCACAAGGGAAATAAGACAGTGAAAAGCAGTCTTGATTTACCCTAGATAGTTTTTTGGAAAAAGAGATGGGGCAGCTAGAGAGTCGTAACCCCAATCTGTTGGGGAACAAATAATGGTCATCTTAGGTAAAATGGTGAGAAGATCCAGATGGGATGCAATCGAAGGGAAAGTTGAGGGATATAGAAACTGAGAGGAGTGACTTCACGGGGTAAAGCAAAGGAGCATGGAGAGTCCCAGTACCAGACCATGACACTAAGCATCCATTCTTATTTGCATGTTATTGATATAATGAAACCAGGTTCATATGCCCTCATGGACATCTAGGGAGTACTTTTGTTTGACAGCTACCAACATTGTACTTACATGGCATCTGGAAAAAAATGATTACCTTCCTGTAATATAGATTTTTCTGGATTCCTCCCAACATGTTTCAGTTAAATGTGTATGTTTGTATGCTTGATTCAAGACTCATGACTTCTCAGTAGATAGAGAGCTGTATCTTTGGCACTCAGGTCAAACAAGCTAACTACATAAGAATTGAGACTTACAGCATTAATGCTTAATAAAAGGTAAATAATAATCACTACTCACTTTAATATGTTAGTCTTCTATTGCTGCTGGAATAAATTGCCATTAGTTTTGTCACTTAAACCAATGCAGACATTTTACTTATGGTGATCAAAAAACCCTGAGTGTTATAGTATCTAATCAAGGTTTTGGCATAGCAATCTCTCTGAAGATCTAAGAATATGTTATTATTATTTTCTAGCTTCTACCTGTTGCCCACTGTAGTCAGAAGTCTCTTAGCCCTGGACAGTTCTTACTTTGGCTTCTATTAATATGCTTTCTCTGACTTTTCTTCTTTACCCCATATAAGCATTTGTGATTGCTTTGGGCTCAGTGAAATAATTTAAGACAATCTACCATTATTATTTGGATCTGAAACAATTCCTCAAAACTCATATGGTAAAGACTTGGTATCCAGCTGCTGGTAGAAACTGGAGTTGGTAGAAGCAATAGGACCTGGGACCTTAGAGAAGTAGGTCACTGGCGATGCTTTACAGATTTATTTGTCTGTTTGTTTATTTTTATCTGGCACTTCCATGATCTTTTCTTCTATTTCCTGTTCATTATGAGGTGAGTTACTTTGATCTACTACACTTTCTCTGACATGATGCTTCATCTCACCACTGGCTGAGAAACAGCAAAACCAACTGACCATGGACTGCAACCTCTGGAAATGTGAGAAAAATTAACCTTTTTCTTCTTGAGTTGTCTTTAATGTGTTTATTTGTCTCAGCATCAGAAAGCTTCCTTACAGAAAAAAACTAGGACTGATAAGTTGAGTCATTGCTGTGACTGTATTCAGTGAGGAGGCTCAGACGCATTGGAGATGCTTTGCAGACAGAGCTTGGGAAGGTTTGGAAATGTGAACGAGAGAAGCCCTGGAATGTTGGGAGTGCAGCCTAATGGAAGACTGTGGTGAACTCAGAAGACAAAAGTGCTGATAGGAATACAGATAGTGAAGAATGTGCTCATGAAATTCCAGATGGAACCAAGAGTCTGTTGGGAACTGAACTAGAACACTCATGCTATACTGTAAAGAAACATTCTACATTTAGTCCAGGTCCAGAAACTTTGTTTCTAGCCATATATAAATATAACTGACTCCTTAATCTGGCACAGAAAGTTTCAATGCATTCAGGTAATGTCATGATTGGTTGGCTTCATAGAGCCTGATTGACAGAGAGAATGAAGATGAAAGAACAGAACAGAAAAATTTGAAATACTTGTTTGTCAAAGTTTGTCATGACAAGAAACACACACATTGGGGTTAAGGAAGGTGTGGTTGCTGAATAGGATAGTACCATTAGAAATAAGTCAAATATTTGTGTGAATAGGTCAATAGGGGTTGGCTCTTTTAGATACATTTTGTTCCTGTCCATTCTTGTCTTCCCTTTCATTGTTCTGCTACCATGAGTTGAGTGATTTCACACTTCCATGTGTACCTTCCTATGATGTTGCCTTCAACAGGAATCCAGAAGGAACTCACACAGGTAATTCTGACAGAGACCCCAGAAACCATGAGCCAAAATAAACCTACCCTTTTTCTGAAGAGCTGTTTTTCTCTTGTGTTTTGTTGTAGCAATCAGGAATTGCTACACCAGTGTGTCTGGATCTATAGTGTCTACAAAATCCTTTTGCCATGTGAAAATAATAAGTTTATACGTCATAGGATTATGATATGAGCATTTCATCACTTATTAGTCTGCCCATTCTTTCTGATATTAAGGTAACTTTGTCCAGAAGATATTAAGGTTGTATAATAGACTAAAGTCTTGCCCCATGATATTTCATTCTATATAGAGGTATTATATTACTATATTTGTGTCATATATACTTGAGAGCAGAATGCAATTCTAACCTTTAATATAGAGGTAGGCTGATAAGATAGTAAAAAGTGTGGTTTACTGGGAAGCTCAAAGTAAACTTGCAAGGTTATGCTCATACTTTCTACATTGTTTTTACTGTCATGAGAAGGACATGTATAAAAAACCCAGTTGGCGCAGAAGCATGGGAGAGAAACAAAAGCCTTAATCTGACCAATAGCATGAAGTCAACCTGGTAGAGCTCAAACTTAGTCAGTCAGACTCCCAGTAATCTTCAGACTCATGATTTTAAATTAATGGTATTTGTGAAAGAAATAAAAAACATGGAAGAGAGAGAGAGAGAGAGAGAGAGAGAGAGAGAGAGAGAGAGAGAGAGAGAGAACAGAACTGTAGCTCTAAAAACGTCCACATCAGGCCCTCAGGGAACTCCACAGTACCCCTTATCAAATGACTCTAAAAAATGACTCTTACATATTACTCTTGCCATGGCAGAAATATTTTTCACACTAAGAGTCACTAGTCTTTGAAGACTTATGTATCATTGCTATTACTATGCTAATTGTCACATGTTGGAAATGCAGTTTTTACACATGTTAGTGTTAGAAGAAGGGCTGGGCCTAGTAAGAGTTGTCTTGAGTCATGGGATGGAGCCCTCATGAATGGATAAATTATTTAATCATAGAAACTGGTTAGCTATCACAGGAGTTTGCCTTAATTTCTTCTTTCATACATATGTAGTCTTTCCTTCTAATTTCTACCAAGTTATGCTCTACCATGAAATCTCAATATATATGAGATCTCAATAAAAGCATTTTGAGGAAGGAGGACTAGCCCCAATAAGGCTTCCTCTCAGGGTCCAAGAACTACACTTCTTCCAGTGAGGAAAACCTACAGGAGATCTGAAAAAATATGTTCACACTATTCTCTTTACTTCATCTTTATTGGAAGGAATCTTATTGGCATGGCAACTACAACAGTGAAGGCATAGGCTTCTATACTCATTCAGGCAGTTATTCCTTGGCAAGGCAATGTAGGGCTTGAATTTTCCAGTGTAACAGAGAAGGGTGACGAGATTGACACACAGGTAGTAACTGTCTGCTTTGGTTTATGACACCAAGTGTGAATGGCTAGTCAAGGTTTTTCTGGTGGGGTCAACTAAAGATTAAATAAACAAAGCAATCTAAGGGGAAAATCATATGCTCCAACTACATCCTTTACTGTGGCTAGGAATAATGTTAAAAGTTTATTGATCAGCAAAATCCATAAACAAAGTAAAGCCCTGTGCTCTTTCTATAAGGTCTCCTTACAACAGCTTTTCCCATGGGTGGGGTGAGTGTCCTCAGTTCCTGGGTGACCCGAGTAAGTAATGGAGGAAGGTGTGCAGCTTTTGCTCTGCTATGGCACCTTCCCTAGGAGGCTGTTAAGGGACCTTTTTCACTGTGAGACAAAGAGAGGACGAGGCTCAATATGCACAAGAAACTGGACCTGTCACCTTCTAGCTGCTCTGGCCCATGGTGCAGCACTTCAGTGTAAATGTTTGTTGTTAACTTGCAACTAGGAGTTGATTACCTTTTTTCTTATATCACAAACAATTAATCTTTAAGTTAGGATCCTGTGTTAATGAATCCAGGTGCAAGTAAATGTAGGAAATTAAAGGCCTAAGATTAGTGGTATTAGCTCTGGATAGTTCTCTAACCTGTGTGTATGGAGGGTGAGCTTAGGATACACCAGTGTCCCATGTAGCTGTCCGTGGATGTCTGTGAAATGTTTTAAATAAAATACTTTTTCTGAGGGCTGACTATTCAGGTATCTACTAGCAAAGATATTGTCGGGGAGTGGGGGGCAGACATTGTGTCTGTTCTGGGCAAAGGAACAAAGACCTGATTTGTGAGAAAAAAGATATTGTCCATGTGACTGTTTTCACATATAGATAGAGGAAGTTATCCATATGCTCCCAGATGTATGTAAAAAATTGTGCCCAATAAATGATCAACCACACTGCTAAAAGTTCCTTACAAATTAATCCCAAGGAAATAAATGGGAAAGCTACAATTACACACAGAAAATCCCCTGCAGGAACAGCTAACACATTCAAAGGTAACTAACACCAAAACTCCTTGAGTTTTTGGCTTTACCTCCACCAGGGCCCTTGGCTCTGAAAGGTTAAACTTGTCAGTGCCAACTGAGTTTCTACTTCATATTTCTGTGGCTCACAGCAGCCACATAATCTTGAACTTTCCAGAAACATAAACCTAAGAATAAAATTTCTTCTTTCACAAATTACTCAACTTCAATAATTTGCAATAGTAACAGGTAGTAGAATAAGAGAGGAAATTGATCCCAAGAAAGTCAGCTGTTTTTCTATAAATATCTGAAAATGTGAAATAGCTTTGTAACTGGGTAAGAGGTAAGGGCTAGAACTATTTTTAAAATACATGTTGGAATAAGTAATTAGAGCTTTAAGGACCATCTGTGTGAAGCCTTAGAAGAATACAGAAGACTTTGGAAAGTCCGGGACTTGTTCAAGATTACTAAAGTGGTTGTTTAGGATAATAATAGAATCAGGAACAGTGACGGTTATTCTCATGATGTCTCATATGGAAATTAGGGCCATGTTCTTGAGAACTAGGCTAAAACTCACTCTTGTATAAAGCATCAAGGATCTTCCTGACCTGTGGTCATTCCCGAGGGCTCTATGGATATGGATATTGAGAATGATGAACTAAGACATCTGGCAGAATAAATAATTCTAGTTGGTAAAACTCTCAAAGAACTTTTGATTTGATTTTTTTCTGACCACAGGGAGCTAAGAGAGAAAAGGAGTTATTTAAAAGTATTATTTACAATTAAAATAGAAATATAGAGGAAACATTTGGAATATTTACAGTCTGTCCATATAAAGGATGGAAAAAAATGTTCAGAAATCAAAACAATGGTATTGCCCAAAGAGTAAGTTACTGAAGATATTAGTGTGAACAAAAATGTATGTGCTAGTCATGATAATGGGAAAATGGACTCATTTCACAGACCTTACAAGTTGCCTCTCCCAGAACCCCTTGGTGATATTGGAGGGCAGAGTAATTTTTAGAGGACTGTCTATAGACTCTTCACCCAGTCCACCTCAGGATTCTACTCCTGACAGTCAGGTGGAGCATTTCACAGCCCTGGCCATTCCACAGGAACAGAGATATTATAGGGAATCCATACAATGGAAAGGTCTGATGGAAACACTAGTAGAGACCTGTCATAGAGAAACACTCTCAAACTGTAGATTCTCCATTAATTAAGGCCAACTTGGGAAAGCTGCAGGCACTGGTGTGAAATGCCAGCCTAAGACATCTTAATCACTGATCAACTGCAGTAAAGTCACAGGAGCATGGAGGCTCCATATACTTAGCTCATTGTGTCCCAGCTCTGAGACTTACCATCTGCCTTCTTAATGTGTGAACTTTCTTGGGTTTGTTACTACTTGTTCTTTCATGAGGGTCTTTTCCTCTGTCTGTTCATTCTCCTCTTCAGATTTCCCACCTCCCACTTTGGAATGGTAATATCTGCTACCTGTCTCCTCATTGCATCTTGGTGGTCGATGACTTGTTTTGATTTTACAGGTTTGTCGAAGGAAGACATTTTACTTTAGTCTTAAGCAAAACTTTAGACTCTAAATGCTCTTAAGCTCACTCAGGAATGCATTATGACTAAGAGACTATTGGGAAGGAAGAATGGTATATTGTGTTGTAAAAATACATTTATTTCATAAGTGAAGGAGATATTACGGTATCAGCATAATGCCTAAAATTTTCACATGTCAAAACATTAATCCTCAGAAAGACAGTATTGGAACTTATGGGGGCTGGTTTGTAAATGGAGGTGGTACCTTCATAATAAAGTAGTAATTTCCTCATGGTGGTAGTCAGCCATCACATAGTTTAGCTTTATTTCTCCTCAAGCTCATGTGTTCTTTCTTCTATTTTCTTACATATTATGGAGCACCATGAAACTCTTATTAGATTCAATTGCCTACTTTTGAACTTCTCAGCTTCTAGAACGATAAACTAAACAAACTTCTTTCTATTATAAATTACCCAGTTCAACGTGTTCTGAGTAAATATTGTAGAGTAAGAGGATTCTAGCTCTGTAGTTTGATGATGTTAACTGTGGTCTCTGGGAAGCACATCATTTGTTTTCAGAAGACTATTGAGCCATTTGAAGCAATGGTCAGCTCCAGCACTGTTAGTGGGGACCTGGAAATCCAGCAGCTTCCTTTCCGTTTCAAAGGAAGTATTAGGAACCTGCAGGGGAAGGTTCACCTCCTAGAATTGTGACAGGCCTAGTCATGTATTACTTTCCAATTAAAAAATAGCCAACATTTACAATGAGGCTATGTTATATAAACAAACCTTCCTTTACCAAGAGATTCCACATCCCTTTCTAACTATGCTAAAAAGTTTAAAAATGGAAATTTAGGACACAGTTTTATAAATTATCACAATTAACCTCAACTTTTCTATTTTTGTTGAAAATATTTTTCATGCAATCTATTCTGATTACAGTTTACCCTCTTCCTTCTCTTCCTAGATCCTTCCTCCTCCTCACTCAGATTCCCATGTTCTTTCTCTCTCTCTCTTTAGAAAACAAAATCCCCAAACAAATAAGCCAGAAAAAATAAAAAGATAGAAAAACAGCAAATGAGAAGCAAAAGAAGCCCAAATACACACACACATACACATACACACATTTATACAAACAAAACTCATTAAAACATAAAATCAGAAACTATAAAATAAGGGTGAAAGAAGGCCAAACAAAGCATTATAAGACAAAGATCAAAACAAACAACAAATAAACAAACATAAAACCCACAGCCCCCCAAAATGCTGCTGGGCATGAGTCACATTCTTAAGTGTGGTTTGTATACCCTGTGATACTCCATTCATGAAAACTAATTTTTCATAGTGAGTAGCTGACATTTAGAGATGGCTTCTTGGTTAGAGATACAGGGGTTTGTGTTCACTTATCTCAGTGCTAGGATCCTGTCAATCCCAAACATGAGCATGTCGCCACAGTTTGTGAATTTATATGTGCGTCAGTTCTGTAGTGCCTTGCCAACACCATTTAACTCTAATCATCTGCTCTCTCTGACAATCTTTACAACTCCTCTTCTGCATATCTCCCTGAGCTCTGAGGGGAAGGTTAGCCACAACTATATCTATCATCTATTGTCTGTCCCTTCTTTTATCTCCCAGGTTTCTACTTAATCATCATAAGAAGCCAGCATTCACTGCCTCAGTTATAAATTGACCCCCTCAAGAAGGATCTTTTATATTATATAAAGGATTTCTGAGGATAGAATAGTGACCTCCAAGGAATAGGCTTGATGATGGAAACTAATGAGAAATGAATTAGACACAAGGACTGGGATAAACTGGGTAGCTGCCAAAGCTTGTCTACATGAGCACTTCTCTCTCATTTGCTTTTCTCTGTTGTTAGTCACTGGTGATATATCAGAATCTGAATTAGACATTATTTGACTTGATGTATCTGTGTCAGATTTAAAGTAGTACTTATTTTACGTTTTTCAGAGTGGACTAGAATGTCTGTTCATTGTCTTTCAGGTAATTTCCCTACAGTAAGGGTCCAGGAAGTCAACAAAATAGTCCTGGCCTATGGGTGCTGATGCATCTATCTTCATTACTGTCCTTAACCCTGTGATGTGTCCTGGTGCTGTAGGCAGCCTGTGAAGCTCTTCTGCCACCTCTTTCCAATGGTGCCCATGATTATTCTAACTCAAAACTCTCCAGTTTCATTGTCTTCCTACCCAGGGGTCTGAAAACACGTTTCTGAAAGCTGTTTAGAATAAAGAGGAAACCCAGTGGTTTAGAAACCAAAGGCCTATTTTTTCTTGTGAGAAAAAGAATAGAAAAAAAGATTACTCTCTACTAGTATCTTAAATAATTAATGTGCTTACTTTTCTGTCTTTGGTAAGTAACAGCAGTGTGCTCTGAAGGGAGATGGCCTCATTTCAGATGGAGTCTGTTTTTAGCTGTGTATTCTGGAGAAATTCACTTTTATACATCTCAGTTTCTTTGTTGGTAAACAGGAGATAGTGGTAGACATTGTATTCTATGATATAAATAAACTTCCTTAAAACAAGTATTTTTCCCAATGTTTGTCTAATTGTAAGTGCTCAAGAGATACTGTTATTAATTATATAATGTGTCTCAAAAATTATAGGTAAGATACTACGAAAATGCACAGAACAGGAAAAATAGGGTTCTACAGAGAAGAGCACACACAACTGATTATCCAATATCAAATGACCAACCATGAATGCACAAACATACAAGTAATATTCAAGCTGAGCATGGTATATTTGGGAATACATACACACTTATGTATGTATGCTGCATGAAATTAAAAGAAAAAATTGGACATAAATTTGGAAGAGGACAGGGAGGGTGTATGGCAGGGTTTGGAATGAGGAAAAGGAAGAAATCATGAAATTATGTTTTCAAAAAAAACCCCCAATGTTTCTCTAGATGTATATTACTAATTTTTTTTTGTTTAAAAAATAAAATTAGTGTTGGTGGGGTTGGGGAAGAGAAACCTGTTAAGCAATAAGAGTGCAAAGATTAATAACACACCTTCTGAGAGCATCTTAGTTTATTCTTATGAAAAATATTACATGTTGGTAATATATAATATAAACTCAGGAGTTTTTTAGAGGACAGAGGTAGGACATTTGACCCAATAGTGTAAGTCTTAGTGAAATCTTGCTGGTCCCAGCCCTTAAACCCCAGGCTGTATGGAAAGCATCATGCCACAGAACACTTTCTTGCCAGAACTCACTTCTCTTTGGAGAGTCTCAGCTACTATCTCTAAATTTGGCTCAGCTTCTGCCACAAGAACTAGTTTTCCTGAGGCCAGTTCCTCTTTTTGACATTATGCCTTGGCTTTGGCCCTTGCCTTTGCTGTGGATGACATGGTCTCTTCCCTTGTACACCTGGCCAGTTCACCAGCATAGCCAACCACCCACATGCCTTGCCTTGTGTCTCTGTTTTCTCCTCATACCGATCAAGCCCAGGCTGCACTTTCATGGTAGAGACAAATGTAATCTCTTCCGGATTTCTCATGATTTTTTTTCCCACCGAACCAGAAATATTTTGTCTCTATGGGATGTTTTGTTCTAAGCCACAGAGTACACTACTTAACACACCCATAATTTAGCATATATGATGTGAGAATTTGGGAGCAGCCATTGCTGAGTCTATTTGGTGGATTGATAATGTGATAAAGACCCAAACTTTTTCTGAGGTTCCACTTGATACAGGGGAACAGGGGAAATCAGTGTCCCCCTTTTGGGGTTCTTAGCCTCATTAATAAACCAAATTAAGAATGAGCTCAAAGGGAAGGTCTAGGACAGATTTATTAGAATTGAAAAGAAAGCCCCAGGGTAGGCAAGCTGTATATTTAAGCTGCTTTCTGGCAGAGGAGAATGGAGGAGAGGGGAAAAAAACCCACAACATGTCATTTAAACTGACATGAAGGTCAGACACCTGGCAAACAAGCAGCCACATTGTGGTGTGTATGTCGGGAACGTGGGAGGGGCAGAGGTGTAGAGAAAGAAGGAAGCCCAAAAGATTAGTGGGAAATCCCAGAAGGCATGCTTAACAAAGAGAAAGAGTAGAGGGGGAAGTTATAATCTGAATAATTTGTAAAAGTGGAAAGACTTTTGATGCTATATAGGTGCAGTCCATAAGCTACTGCACTAGATGTGAAGATTGTGGGAAGAAAATGTACGGTCATTAGAAACTAATTATTCCACCTACCTCTTTAGTGTGATGTAATGTTAGCCCTTTCAGGCTAGCCCTAGCCAGTCCAGATGGAATGCTAGATCTTTAGCAAGGCAGAGATTTATTCTCTTGACAAGATTTTTCCTTAATGGGCCCTTCTTGATTCTCTGTGGTCCTTAGGGTATCTGTGACACTCTCTTACAGACTTGAAAGCCCAGACTAGGTAAGAAATAGAAGAGGAGAGGGGACACATATGAAGACTGTCCAACTGTTACTGTTTTATTGGGAAAAGAAAAGTCTAGCTACATCCTAGGGATATCTTCTTATAGTCAATTTTCTTTCACTTTTCATGGCTGTTAGAAGCAGCTAGGGATGAAGCTGGTGCTGCCTTTGCTATAATGATAAAAGGTAGTGCAGGAATATGGGCTTGGGGTCAGCTGTTGATAAGCAGTCATGCCTGACTCACCATTGTGCAAGAACTTTGACATACCTAGTTTTCATTTTGTCATTTGTCCCATGTTAGTTAATGCTACCATATCACTTGAATTACAAATGTACATTTATCTACCTGTTGGTCGGTCTGTCTATCTATCTATCTATCTATCTATCTATCTATCTATCTATCTATCTATGTATCTATCTCTTCCCCTCCATCTCCAAGTCCAGAGGTTTTTCAATGACATGTTTACATATCTAATACTGTAAATTGCAGTCACTTCAAATGACAGTAAAACTGGAAAACAATTTCATATTAATGACTGTGAAGTGTTAGTGTATTAGTCATCTATACTATTCATATGATCTACTTATATTTAGATGTTAGTTGTATAATTTTTAAAAAATATACGTTTAGGCTAGGGACATGATTACTGAGTACATGGAAAGCCCCAAGCCCAATTGCCACTGCTAACAAAGGTAAATAAACAAAGGGAAAATGGAGCAGTTGGCATGCCAAGGTTGTGAAGAGTATGGGCAATTAATGACTGGTACAAGGAGGTAGAATGGGTCTTTCCCAGAGATGAACCCTCTGATTGGTTAAACAATATCAAGTGATCACATCTAAAAACATACATAAAAACAACATTAAACTGATTGGTTTGCACTTGCAAGTGGTATTCATATATTAATGTGTGTAACAATAATTCAAGAAAAAGAGGCCATAAATTTGTGGGGGAGTGTTGGGGTAATGCAAGGGGATTTGGAGGGAGGAGAGATGGGTAAATGATGTAGATACAGTTCACATGTATAAAATTTAAAAATTAATTACAATTAGGAAGTTAAGAAAGGAAAGATGCATGCTGCAGTCGCTCTGGCTGGAGTGGCTGGAGCACTGTGGAGGAGAAAATGGCTTCTGCATCGAAACATAGGTGGCTTTATCTCTTCCTGAAGCTTATCTACAACAAATCAAAAATAAAACACAAAACACAACAACTGTGCTTTTCCTCACAGCTCTTTCCTTCCCCCTCGTCTCAGAAGCCACTCCCCTCCGGAGCTCTGCAGGGCTGCACTGGACACATTTCACGTCTGAGAACAATACTAGAAAGCCCTCTGCCTGCAGAGCCAGGCAGCATCATTCCCAGACAGGCTTTGAGCAAAGTCCGCTCAGCTTGTCCCTTTCTGCTAGCCCCAAGGAAGCTTATTTTTATTTTTGAATGAGAGAAAAACCTTTTATTGAATGCCTGTATTAGAAAGCATCTAGTTTTTCATTTATTGAAAATAGAGTTTTTTCTCACATAATATATTTTGATTATGTTTTCTCTCCCTCTCCTCCACCCAGTTGCTCCTACCTCACCTCTCATCTGGATCCACTCCCTTTCTGTCTTTCATTAGGAAACAGCTGTCTAAGGGATAGTAATAAATAAAATAAAATAATATAAAAACACATTGGAGTTAGACAAGACAAACAGAAGGAAAAGAGCCCAAGGGTAGGCACTGTTAGGTCTCAAACCTGGGGCAAATGGCTAACCGAAATGACTATTGAACATATCAAAGTGAACCTGGCCTCTCAGTTCTCCATTCTCCCAGTTTCCCTCAGTCCCTACCTGTTACAGGGCATGGCTGGCATACTCGGCCCTCTATCCTAAACTTGTACAATCCAGAGTCTGGGCTGCCCTTTTCTAAGATGCGCTTTCCCATATAATCCAATCATTTTGGATTTGGCCTTTTTTTGTCTACCTTCTACTCTTTTGGGTCTCCCTTCTTTCTTTCCCCGTCTCCTCACATGGCCTGGCTCAGGGCTGTAGTCGCATGAATGAGACTCAGAGCCAAATATTGGGGGAAAGCTGAAATAACAGAGAGAGGGAGCATCACAGTCAATTCTCACTCAGCTGTCTTGTGCTCCTGGTCACTTCTGCCAGTCGCTTATGTTTCTGCCGGGTTTCTACAGCCCTTATATACCCTATCCCATCCAGGTTAGAATTAAAGGCATGTGGCCTTGAACTCACAGAAATAGAAGAAGTTCTGTCTTTGGAGTTATGGGATAAAGGATGTTGGTTGCCACTCTGGCTTTCCCTGTGCTGGGATTAAAGGTGTGTGTGATTGACTCAGCTGTTTATCTTTGTATTCAAGGATCAAGGATTTACTCAGCTGTCTGCCTAGGATTTGACTGTGTGCTCTCTCTGATAGCCGAGGATTTATTAAATATTTAACATATATCCACACAGGATCATGTTCACTCTGGGCTCTCCCAGATGTCTCAGCTTCTGGCTGTGCTCTCACACATATCTCTAATAAACCTTCTTCAACACCATACCTAGGAGCAGTCATGTCCTTCCTTTCTTATTTTTTCTTCATTTGGCACAAATAATCAGAGGCTCACCGGTTCACACATTCAAGAACCCCATTAAAATACTAAACTGAAAGCCATAATGTATATGCAGAGAATCTATCTAATCAGACCTATGTAGGCTCTGTGCTTGCTGCTCCAATCTCTGAGAGTTTGAGTTTCACTTGCTTGATTTACAGGACCGTATTTTCCTGGTGTCTTCCATCCTCTTCAGTTACAATCTGCCTTTCCTTTTCAGGGGTCCCCTGAGCTCTGAGGGAAGGGATTTGATGTAGACATTCTATTTAGAGCTGCATGTTTCAATGTTTCTCTCTTCAAATAATGTCTGGCTTGCGTCTCTGTATCTGTTCCCATCTACTTCAGGAGGAAGTTTCTCTGATGATAACTAAATGAGTCACTAATCTATGAGTATAGCCAAATATCATAGGAGTCACTTTATTACCACTTTAAAAAACAGCAGTCTGTGGTTTTCCTTAGGTATCTGGGCTATCTAGTCTCTGGTTCTTGGTCACTCAAGCAGTGTTGGGTATGGGTTCTATCTCATGGAGTGGACCTTAAGTCAAATCAGACATTGCTTGGTTCCCACATGCTTTGTGCCACCATGGCTATTGTGAATCTTGCAGGCAGGACACCACTGTACATCAAATGGCTGTCTTGCTGTATGTTTCTCTTTAGGTAGTGTGCGGAGTACCTTCCTGTACCAAAGAAGCTAGAATATGGAGGTGAGTATTCTAAGAATCAGCTCAACTTCTGTGTGTTAAGTGAATTGTATAATTATAGTCTTCAGCAATGGGGCCTTTCTATTGGTTTGCTAAAACCTATAGTCTTGGCAATAAGTATCTGTTATTATCATTATTATTTATTTTTTTGAGACAAAAAGACAGGTTTTGTCTATGTAGTCTTGGCTGTCCTGTAACTAATTCCGTACATCAGGGTGCCCTTGAACATATAGAGATCTACCTGCCTCTGCCTCCCAAGTCTCTTTGTTCCTAAGATCTTCTTTGTCTTGAGTTCCTAGGAAACAGATCTGGCAACAAGATGCTTAAAAAAATGAGTTATAAGAGACACTTTCAAGATAAAAGGATGTACAGGAAGCAGCTAGTACAGCCAGGAGACTGAGCAAGGAGTGAGCAGGCACTGCTATCTGATCACACAACCTGGCTTATGTTGAATACAAATTCCGCTGTCCTGGAGGTCCAGGCTGCTGTTTCGTCTGCCCCCATCAGTTGTCCTTGCCTTCTAGCTCTGAGCTTTAGCAGTTAGTGTTCTCGAAAGCTTAGGAGAAGGGCAGCCAGCTCAGAGCAGCATATCACCACAGCCCACCTCATGGCTCATTTGCTTCCTTGCACTGTTTGGTCCATTCTGGTACAGCCATGACACAGTTAGTGGAATAGATTATAGTTCCTAAGGTGCTGTTAGTTTTGGAGTGACAACTTGCATTTAGTTCCTTCCTGGCTTCGTGGCTATTGACAGCACAGCACCATGTGATGGTGGCTGGTTAGATATGTGTCAAGCTGAAGAAGCATGCTCCTCTCTCCCAGATAGCCTTTCCAAGCAGACATAAGCTTGCTATACCTTTATGGTATTGCTCTAAAACTATTTGTGTGGCATGGTACATGGAAGAGCAATGTCCATTCTTGTACATATAGCTTGACTCTTTGAAGCTCTGTGTGCTTGATCTTAGATGAACCCATCTCAGTTTGTGATGAATTGCTCCTATGCCTGTCTGGCCTTGGGACCTTAAGTATGCCTAAGTACATGTAAAAGGCACTGATGGGGAATTCTGATGGCTAGATATGGTAGAAGGTTACATTTCCCAGCATCCAGCCCATACCAGTAGCGTTTCCTCAAATGTTGTGAATATTCTTCTGTTCTTCTGTTTAAGATATGGTCATCCTCCAGAAACCTGGAGTTTCTGCTCTGACTTGATTATTGAGACAGACCAGAGGGAGATGCCAAATGGTGACTACATATAAGATCTACTGGGCTGTGTGAGCTAAGCTTCAGGGCTCCTTATGCCTTAGTTTGCACCTATAAAAATCCTTTTTGGATCTTATACCAGAATCAGTAGCATTCTGTGCCACCAGATAGAGGGATTCTGAAACCCTGAACTCCCCAACATCTACTGTGATTCTTTGTTAGAACTGGAAATCAAAAAAATCTGACAACTAGTTTTTTTGTTTTTGTGAAATGGCTCCAGCATACCCTATGTCAATAGATTTCCTAATACTTCATCAGGAATGAAAAGTTATTGGCTATTTGTTGGGGTCTATATGGGTCTAGCTCAGGCTCTGAAGAACACACTTATTTATAGAATCATCCAGAACATTAGTGTTTCTTGCTTGCATGTCTATTTCATTGATTTTACTGATGCTAACAGGCTAGTATGGGTTCTGTGGCTTATGTTAATGGCTGATATTCCCCACATAGACCTTCTGAGTAAAATGTCCCCCATCATCTGAAGAAGCACTTCCCTGTCTAAGAGAGGGGCAGCTGAAAATAGCTGGGGATGATGCAATAGCTTGGCATTGGAAAGAATGGAGAACAGAAACCAGCAGATACTACACACTGTCCATGTAAAGTTACATCATTCGGAAACAAAAGATAGGTTCTGGGGAATAGAAAACGAATGAGAAGTCTGGATACTTAGGTCTCTACCTGACACAGTGCACTGGAAAGCAGAGAGGTGCAGATGTGCCTTGGGGAAAAGTAAAAGGGGAGAATTGGTCCCCCAGAAACTCAGAAGTGGTGACTTCAGTTGGCCATGGCAGCAGTGTCACCATAGAAATCAGGAAATGCTTCACATTGGGATCTTTGTCTACTAGAAGCCATCTACTGTTGCCACAGGACCTTGTGTTTTCCTCAGCTTGGCTCCCATATTCTTGTGATTTTCTGAAGGGACAAAGAACTTGAACAGTAGAAGTAAACAGTGAACAGAGTAAAGTAGGTATCCTCAAGAGAATCGAGTGGGCGAGGCTAAAGCATTCATTGTTGAGAACATCCTTAAATGAGTGAGAGAAGCCAGTGGCTGAGGGGACCCTTGTGTGAACGGACATGTAGGAAGCCTTCATACTATTTATAAAGACCTTGGAATACACAGTTTATCCAAGGTACATCTTTCTGTTCAGGTAATTGGCAGGCCTGTGGATGTTGATTCTTGGAAGCATGTGCAGTGGCATGTGATTGTTCTACACCAGTTTATTTTCTTCTGTTATCTTCTAAGGCAGCAGGAACCAGGTTTAGGTGGCTATCCATTAAATGACCCCCTGGACAGTCTAATGTAGCACAGCTGCTTTCAAGGCTGGAAACATGACTTATGTTCCATTCCTCTGCCCAGTAATTAGAGTTCTGCAGTTTCCAGTGCTTGCTTTTACAGGCTGTTGTTTATAGGAGAGGAGTCCATTCTTAGCCTCCTTCAAGCCTCCCAATGTGGAGCTAACTGCTCAATGCTAACAAAACTCTGAAAGTAGGACTTCTACAACCCTTGTCAAAACAGGAAAAAAGCACTACTGCCCCTTGCCTTACCCCCCAAACAAAAGAAAAGAAAACAAAAGACAAAACAAAACAAATAAAACACTCTGATTCATAAAATTAGTGTGCATACATAATAATCTCTTCAGCCAGGGCCAGTGCCAACATTTTTCCTTTTCTGAAAATGCAATCAGAAAGTGCCATCTAGTTTGTCAATTTTTAGAATCAATATTGTTATTTTCTCATTTAAAAAGTCATCTTCCTCCTGGGTTTGATTAGTAGCTTTCTGTCTACCTTGCAGTACACAGAACAAACTCTTGTTGTTTTCAGCCTCTGGTCTTGCCCTGGTCTCAGATGATTTTACAGTCTAACTGAGGTTCTCCTCTGCTGAAGACAGACTCTTGCTTCTCTGTCACATTTACATTTAAATCAGATATTTGAGTTGGATGTAGATGCCGGAGTTTTGGACTTGCATCCAGGTATGAAATGATAAATAATGATAATGAGAGGGGCCGCTTCTCAGAAAGCTAAGAAGGTACAAGATAATGTATTTTCTATTTATATCTACAATCACTCGATTGTACATTTGCTGTGGTGAAGAAAAGGATTTTTGGGGGCAGAAGGAATAGGAGGTTTGAGTTTGGCAATTTGTGTAGTGGTTCCATGGTGACAGGTTCAAAACCCAGGCCACATCCTGTTCATTGTTTTGTTTAATCATAGACAAATTTTAGTTATATCATCTAAAGCTGGAGTTAGTAATTATAATCAACCCATGTGGTTACCGAGAGTGTCAAGTTAATTACTACTTCTTTAGGGGTTAGAACAGTGCCTGGCATAGCACTTAGGTTTCCTGTGATATATTTTACCTTAAGAAAAGCTAAGGAGAGCAGAGATGGGGCATGTTTAGGTGGCAGTGGAGGACTGACTTATGTCTTGCAGATTTTGTGTGAGAAATGGGAGATAAAATTGCAAATCTGTTTGGATTTGTAGTGAGAATTCCAAAGGTCAGATAGAGCCAACAACAAAACTGTGTGCCTGGTTTTCCTGAACTATTATTGTTTAGTGATTGCTCTGGTATAATTCTCAGAAATTCCGTCTTAGCATCCTGTTTAGACTAAAGGCATCAGTAATAGAGGTATTCAAGTAGGACACCCAGGATCTGAAGAGATGTACTAGCATTAAGGCAAGTATAGGATGCTTTAGCGAAGGACTGCTTCACAGGTTGGGATGAAACATGTAATCAAAAGAATGTACATAATCCATTCTTCATTTTGCAAATTGAAAGACTGAAATATGCTCTGATCGGAATTTAAACTGTCCAAGTAGATAAGAGAATTTAACTTGTGAAACAAAACGTCAACACTAAAAGCCGAGACCTCCTTGTCACTAAAGTACATAGCTAGCTCCTGTGTTTGGGGTGTGCTGCACTTTATACTTAAGCGCCATTCCTCAAGTGGTTTCCCATGTGGTATTTGGAGCTCTCCTCCTCAGCCCTCTGGTTGGGACAGGGACAACACCCTCAGTGTCTGAGCAGCCTCTCAGCACTTCTGATACAGAGTATAGCTCTTAGAGCAACTAAAGGATGGATGCTTGTGCCTGGAAATAAGAGATCTCATCATCTTAGTGATGTGAAGTATGATGTCATGAAAGGCACACTATGTGGAGGGAACCTGAGCCCATTCCCTGGAATGTGAGGACAGGCTGGTGGTGAACTTTATTATTGGTGTTTTTGCTTAACAATGATCAGAATCCATGCAGAGCTGAGCACCACAGCAAAAAACAAGTTGGGAGAGTGGTGGGGCTGTGAGGATCTGAAATGGACTGAGTGGAGTCTTTGAATCTCCAAGATGTGCTAGCATTTCCATTTTACATGCACTGACTTGGATGTATAAGGTTGTCTTTGATGGGAGGTTATTTCTCTCTTTTTGTTAATTAAGATATTTTAATTCATTTTACATACCAACCACAGATTCCTCTCTCATTTCTTTTCCTACCCCCAGTGCATCCTCCATCCCCTCATCCTTAAAATGTAAGGCCTCCCATGGGGAGTCAGGTACATTCAGTCGAGGCAGGTCCAGGCTCTACCCACTCACTGTATCAAGGCTGTGCAAAGTGTCCCTCCATAGGTAAAGGGTTCCAAAACATTAGCTTATGTACCAGGGATAGATCCTGATCCCACTTACAGGGGCCTCTCAAATGGACCAAGCTACGCAACTGTCTCCCATATGCAGGCTACATAGCTGATGGTCTAAAGTTCATGTGTTCTCACTAGCTGGGTTTTGTTGTCTTTGCAGATTTCCCCCGCATGATCTTGACACCCTTTTGCTCATATAATCCCTCTTTCCTCTCTTTAACTGAACTCCTGGAGCTTGGCCTGGCCCTTGGCTGTGAATCTTTGCATCTGCTTCCCACAGTTACTAGATGGAAGCTCTATGATGATAGTTAGGGTGCTCACCAATCTGATTACTGGGTAGGCCATCTCAGGCACCCTCTCCACTAGTGCTAGTAGTCTAAGCTGGGCCATCCTTGTGGATTTCTGGGAACGTCCCTAGCACCAGGTTTCTCCCTGACTCCATGATGTCTCCCTCTATCAAGATGGCTCTTCCATTGCTCTCCCACTCTTTCCTTGTTCCAGCTGGCCCATTGTGTTCCCTGAGGTTCTCATCCATCATACCCATAGTCTGGTTATCCATTGCTTTACATCTAGTATCCACTTATGAGTGAGAACATACCATGTTTGTCTTTCTGGGTCTGGGTTACCTCACTCAGGATGATATTTTCTAGTTCCAACTATTTCCCTGCAAATTTCATGATGCCATTCTTTTTTATGCTGAGTAATACTCCATTATGTATATGTAGAAAGGCTATTTTTCACTTCCCCATTTAGTAGTCTTTTGATATACCCACCTAGTCTAGAACCACATCTCAAGTGGTTACTT
Source organism: Sigmodon hispidus (assembly GCA_004025045.1). NCBI lineage: Eukaryota > Metazoa > Chordata > Mammalia > Rodentia > Cricetidae > Sigmodon > Sigmodon hispidus. The sequence goes on from PVIH01002297.1 coordinate 46,745, forward strand.
AAGACTGGCCCTATGGTGATTTGATGAATGTCTTAGATACAGTCATGAAACAAGCAAGTATATTGTTTAGGTCCTATTTGTGAGCCTCTGTTTTTTTTTTTTTTATTTCTCCCATATGCTGTGGTTTTTGGCTTGCTTTCCTTGCAGCTGTTATGACCGGAGGTATCTCATCTTACCCTATTCCAGACAGACTCTTCTTCAGCCCAGGGCTTTGGAGTTTTGGAATTCAATTTCTAACTATGTTGCTTTTGTTACATTTCTGGTCCTTGATAACCTGTTCTGACTTTTAGCAAATTTGCTCTTTTTCATTTTATCTCTAATGCTGTGATACTTGGAACATTTGGCTGGGCACATCTGTACTTCACCGTCACTAGACACCTCTTCCAAAAGTGATTTTGAGAACTCTCCTCACGGATCTCCACAGTGGCTGCACCAGTTTGCAGTCTCACCTACAATGAATGAGGGTTTCTTTCTTCCTGCATCCCCACTAACATTTGTGGGCAGTTTTTCTATTGATCTTTGCCATTCTGACTGGGCTATGATGAAATATCAAAGTTATTTGACTTGCATTTCCCTAATTGCTAGGAATGACAAACAGCTTTCAAAGATATTTCTTAGCCATTTTTCTTCTTTTGTGAAGAAAAAATTGCCCTTCACCCATTTTCTTTTGGTGTGTCCTTGTTTATTTTATTTTTTATATATTCAGTATATTAAACTTCTGTCAGATGTTTTGGCAAAAGTTCTCTCCCATTCTATTGGCTTCTTTTTCACTCAGTCGATTGGTTCTTCAGCTTTGCAGAAGCTTCTAAGCCCCATGAAGTCCTATGTGTCAATTGTAGATTTTAATTTTTGAGCAAATGGCACCCTATTCAGGGAGCCTTTCCCTATATCTCTGTCATGTATGGTACCACCTATGTTTTCTTCTAGCAGTTTCAGTGTTTTAGATTTCAAGTTGGTTGCCTAGTGACAAATAGTCAACACTGAAAATATACATACAGGTAACACCATATGCACCAAATAGGTTGTATTTAGGAATATATATCTATATATGCATACATATAAGCATATAAGCATGCAATGGATTAGTTAAAAAGATGAACCATGAATTTTAGGGGAGTAGAGATGGTTATATGGGAGGATTTGAAGGAAAGAACAAGAAGGAAGAAATGTAATCTAATTACAATTTCAAAAATAAAAAAAAATTACAAGTGCTTTTGAAAAGATAGTTCTGCTCTCACCCAAGTATAGAAGAGGTATTTTTCATTTGTGAAAAAAGTTGAGAATTTTCTTTTCTTATATCATTAAAAAACCCCAAATTGCTCAAGAATGTACCTCTTAAGGTAGAAAGTTATAACTTAGGAAATCAGATAATTTAGGATTCACAAAACATTGGGTTTAACTCAAGAGTAGTAATAGGGTTAGGGTTAGGGTTAGTAATAGGAGAGCCTCAGAGGCAATGTCCAGCATCTGGACCAGATTGGGTTGATAGACTAAATGGTGATGGAGAGCTCTTTAGACACCAAAGATACACACCTGTGATGCATAAACTTATTAAACAGAAGAAAGGCCAGTAAATGAAAAATGCCAAATAACACTGCACATGCCAATAAAAAAAATCATAGTTCAAGTGTGAGGCAGATGAGTGACCTTGAGATGATGCAGTCCTCTACTTTCTTTGACATGATTGACATTCAGGAGACTTTATAGACTATTTGAATTTTTCTGACATTTCATCACAGTTGAGTTAGGTTATACAGTTGTGACTAGAATACTAGGCAATCTCATTCTGCATGGAATATATCTGAAGATAATGGTTTCTATTTTACCTCAGCTAATGAGGTTAATTTTATTCACCTTATTATTTATTTCTCTAATGTATAGTAGGTTTTTTATTGTAATTACTTTTTAGAAATATTTTAAGCAAGTATCAATATATTGCTTATATGTATACACACATAAAATTTCTTATCAAACGTCTATACAAGACTAAAAAATAGTACTTGATGACTGTTATCTAAATCCACTTTTAGAATTATATTTGTAGAACTGGCTTCTTAAAGCCCATTCCCTACAGAGAAACACCTTGCTCAGCCTTGATACTAAGGGGGAGGGGCTTGGACCTACCTCAATTGGATATGCCAGACTACGTTGACTCACCCTGGGAGTTCCTACCCTTTCTGAGAAGTGGATGGGGAGAATGGAGTGTGTGAGTGGGAGCTTGGGCCTGGGAAGAGGGGAGCAAGGGGGAACAGTGATAGGTATGTTAAAAAATTTAAATTAAAAAAGAATTATATTAGCAAAATTGACAGACCTAGTGGCACAGGTCTATAATCCTGGCCACTCTTGAGCCTGAAGTGGGATGGCAGCAAGTTTAAAGTAATCTGGATACAAGTAGGTTCAGAGCTATTCAAAATGGTGACTTAAAAAAAATATAGGGATTAGCCTGCATTTTCTTTAAGGAACACTATTTACCCTTTCCCCACAGCTTCATTTATCCACTATTTATTTTCAATATATGTACTCATGGGCTTTTAATCACTGGGTTATAACCTCCCATTGACCTTATTTAATTTTCTAAATGTTCCAGGTTTGGCAGGTAGGAACCTGTCAAAACACGTTTTAGTCAGACAGCCAGGGAGCATGCGTGGGACTGACCTAGGCCCTCTATATACATGTGACAGCTGTGTAACTTGGTCTTCTTGTGGGGACTCTTAAGGTGGGAACAGGGGCCGTCTTTGGAACCCTATTCCTCATATAGAGTCGCCTTGCCCAGCCTTAATACAAGGCACTTAGTCTTACTGCAACTTGCTATGCCAAGTTTCATAGATGTCTATGGGAGGCCTGCTCTTTTTGGAATAGAAACAGAGGGGTAATGGATGGGAGAGAAGAGGAGAGGTGGAGAAAGGTCTGGGATCAGGCAGGGAACTGAAGTCAGGATGTAAAATCACAGGGTCTAGTGTATTTTTAACACATCTCTGCCAGTTTTCTGAGCACTTTCCCACTTTAGGAGACAAGATTATTACATATTTGGTAATTTTTTTCTGTTTAACCATGTCAGTTATGCTAATTGTGAAATATTATTAGACATTGAAACTTGGGTGATAGGCTGCTCATTGCTGCTGCTGTTTGAGGTTTGTGCCTCCTTCTTCCTGCTCTGGGAAGAAGGTCATGCACACTTTGATTTTTGCTGCTGCTGATTTCATGATTTGGTAGATACTATGACTCAGATCCACCAAATTCCCATCATCTGATCACTGGCTCCATCTGAGATCCCATGTCCAGGTGGTCTTTATCCAGGCCTCTTATGTCTTTAGGATAATTAAAGTTTAAATAATGGAGACATTCATGCTGATGAAATATATATACATACATATATATACATACATACATACACACACATATATAAAATCTCTCTCCCTGTAACCTTTTACATTAATGTAGCTGCTTCAGGATCAAAAAAGATAATTTTATGTAACAAAACTAAATAATTTATCCTTTAAAAGAAGGACTTACATGAGGCTGGCTTCTGCAATTAGAATTTATTCCTTGCTTGTGGAGGCTGTCAATGTCTTCCCAATACATGTAATGTATGCCACATATAAGTGATGTATCTTATCAACATGATATATGCATATGTCATATACATATATTGTGGTATACATATATATGGTATGTATATGGTATATTTAAGATACATATATATCACATATGATGTATATATATATACACAAACTATAAACATACATATATGATATATATGTGTGTGTACCACAAATATACATATGATCTAGAAGTATTGTATTTGGCATTTATGAAAGTGTGGACTGGTTTACTGTTAAAAGCTGAATGGAGAAAAGGAAAACTGTGTCCCACTTTTTCCAGTGTTGACAGCACAAATAAGAGCTTAGTGCCTCTTTCCAGTGAGATCATGGCTTTCATTAATCTCACACCCGCGATGATGAATGAAAATTGTTTTGTTATGCTAGGCAGACAGCTCCTGCAGAGTAATTAATCCCAACTGTAGGGCTGGAGGAGTTGCCCATGAAAATGCTGTATGTCTGCAGCTGAGACACGCCAGTGAGAATTTTACTGACTGTAATTCCAGACATCATGGTTACTTTGCCTTCCACAGGGAGAGAGTGGCAAATGAAACCAGGAACACTTGTGTTAATTAAAGTGTCTAAAAGCAAGTAGTCAGTGAGGGTGAAGGTTAACAGGTTTTGAGCTAAGGGTTTCTCAGGGTGAATGAATTTACTGTTAAAGAATCTTCCTTAGAAGAAAAGAGATATTGTGGCTAGCCCTCAGGAAGGAAGGGTGACTGTTACCAAGCCCCATCCCAGGGATTCAAGTGTTGAAGGAGAGAACCGGACCCCACAGGTTGCCCTTTGACCTGTATATACACACACATGCATACACAACAAATGTAGTAAAAAAATTAAAATATGACTTTGGTATTTCTGGGTAGAGTAGGATCACCTGGAATTTTATTAGGTCCAAACCAAATTTTGCAGTAAGGAAACAAGAAAATATCTGGATAATTACAGAGAACAGAAGACACAAAATAGCCACACTAATGTTTAGTTATTCTATATCCTAAGAGCTAAAATGGAACTTATTTGAGGAATGGGTATTTCAGAGTTCAGCACAGCTGACCCATATTGACATCTGCATGTAGGATGGCTTGGATCCATAACATGTACATCACATTTCTCCAGATCTCACCTGGTTGATACTGTCCTTGCCATACTAACCCTGAAGGACAAAGACTATGAGTGTCTTCATGCATTGTTTGCTTTCTAATCACACATCAATTCTAGTTCTAACTTTTTTATTTTTAGCTTCAAAGCACGAACATTCCTGGGAAAATACAGGGTCTTCCTTCTTAACCAGTCAGCTGAGAATACAGCATCAGCACCATGATAGGAACTTGCATCTCCTGGCATCACACAGACCTATTACATCAGAGTATATGCTTGTGACAAGATGCTCCGGCAAGGTCTTCACAAAACTGAAACTGTGAGAAGCAATGCTTGAGAGTATAAAATGTCTCCATTGATACCTTTGTCCATCTTAACCCATTCCCACAAAGTATACATGACTAGAAAGTTTATAAAGAGTTGAAGACTGTTTCTCATAATACTGGAGTATTAGCAGTTTGGTAATTTTCACTTTTGAGATGGTACCTTGAATTCTGGATCTGTCACAGGGGAGGAACATTCTTCCTTACATGGTAGAAGACATTAAAAGGATAAACATATTTCTGAAAGCCATTTTGCTCTCCTATGGCACTAATTCATTTTTGAGGGAAGAGCCCTTGTGACTTAAACCTTCAGTACTGCTTCATGATTCTGCTTCTAACACCAGTCTTTTAGGGAACATTCAGTCTGTAACATTGGGCTTTATGACATGACCATTTTCTCCTTCATGTCTTAGCTCCACTTGCTTCTCTCACTGTGGTAAAGGCTTACCCTGCGCTAAATCACTGCCTTTGATTGTTAGACATTGCCTTGAGAACAGCCAAGTCATCTGCACTAAAGTTTTTTTGTACATCATGTTGATGGGGTAAGATTACACTCAGGTGTTGTCCTGATTCCTGCTGTTTCTCATTATTTTTGCAATAATTTCTAATTTTCAATCTTTCTATTTGGGCATCCAAGTTACATCTCAGTGGGTGTTCCATTTCACACATGTGAAGTAAGTCCTAGAAGACCTTTCATCCTGCAGCCTTTTATACACATTACACATCAGGATGAATCTATTTTAGGCTTAACTAGAAAGCTCATTAAGATGTCATTTTAATAACATCCAACAACCAATTGAAAATATTTGGGCTAAAAACAATATATAGTTCCCAATATTTTTAAGTCAGGAGAGTTTATGTACAATCTGGATGAGTCTCATCTCTTGGCAAAAATGGGACATGGAAAAATAAGGCAGAGAAAATTTCTTCATTTGACACTAGCTGAAACTGGGTTGATGTTGGCATACTTTTACTCTTCACTATTTCCCAAGTTGCAAGTCTGAGGGCCCCAGAATTTTCCCTCAGTCTACTCTGTAGTTTCTAGGCCCTAGCTCATATAGAAACATCAAAGTGTTTGCTTATCTCCCATGGGCACTTGAGTTTGAAGGTATGGTCCAGCTTTTTAGACATAGTGTTTAAAAGCATCCATCTTGCTTCTGCCCATCCTTTTATGGTGTGCTATAGAAAGTCATTCTTGGGGCTGGAGAGATGGCTCAGCGGTTAAGAGCACTGTCTGCTCTTCCAGAGGACCCGGGTTCAATTCCCAGCACCCACATGGCAGCTAACAACTGTCTGTAGTTCCAGTTCCAGGCAAAACACCAAGGCAAATAAATAAATAAAGTTAAAAAAAAAAAAAAAAAAAAAAAAAAAAAAAAAAAAAAAAAAAAAAAAAAAAAAAAAAAAAAAAAAGAAAGTCATTCTTTTCCTGTTAACCAGGGATATTGTGGTTTTAGACATGGAAAGATCGGAGCCCTTTAGAGCACTGTCTTGATGTGAGAGCTCAAGATGTGAAGGGGATGTCTTTGGATGATACACAGGCCTGCTCAGCTATGGTCCATGGTAGTTCATATCATATTTCTCAGAATATGGTGTCTTTTTCAGGTCATCAGGTACATGGCCATATCCAAGAATATGATACAAGGTTGGGGAAAGAAGTTAGTTCTTACAACTTGTTTTATTTTATATCTAGAGACTAAAACTTTACATTCATAGAGGTTGGTTCTGTAATTGCTCATGTCCATTTACACTACTGACTTGATAATCAATTGGATAACATGGATAGCTTTCAGAGGTCAAGTGCTGTGAGTGATAGATGTGGCATTTGTGTAGTTATCATCTATGTTTTCTGTATCCCTGTGGGGCTTTGCCCTTCACAAAGCAGCTTGGCCTTTGTGGCATATGGTAACAGGCTCTGGTGTAGGATGAGAGAATAGGGTATTGACACTTCTGATTATTAATTGGCAGGGTTTTCCCATAATCTGCTTCCTCAGCATCACTGGTTGAGAGTTTATTGCAAGGCAGTAGGCATGGTCATGAAGGAACTCAAAGACAGCATTTGTTCCTTGGAGTCAGAAATTTTCAAGGTGATGGGGAGGGGCAGGAGGTAAGCATGGAAGAAAGGCAGCAAGTATGGACCACATAGTTAGCTCAGAAGAAGGAATTCTAATATTCTAATATTTCTGAGGACATGGTTAGTTATTCACCCAGGAATGCTTGTTTTTCACAGCTTATGATGATCTAATGTGAGAATTGATTTATTACTACTATCATCATGCCTAGCACACATAAGGAAGAATGATGTACAGAGCCAAGTGTATGATGTGTATGTTGAGACAATGTCACAAAGAAGTAGCAGACAGGAGCGTAATGTGTGGTAAACATGCCCAGAGAAGATGGAGTTTAGAAACATACTAACGGGGTTGGCAGACAGCCACTTAACAGAGAGTTACAGACTCCACTGCAGATCTACGTCTGTGTGGCACAAGCCAGGATGCTCTTTTTTTCTATCAAACTAGAGATTTTACAGGATTGAGATTCTTTTCACCCTCTCCACTTTAATGTAGTCTTAATTGATTTATACACACCTACTATATAGATGTCTATATAATTTTATGTTTTTGATAGAATTTTATAAAAACAATGTTTGGAAAATCACAAACTTTACTCTCACTTCCTACACCAAGCCATCTCTTTAGTCCTGGTTGGATACTCATTGTCTCTAATAATAAACAAACAAACAACAAACAACAAACAAACAAATAAAACCAATAACAAGAACAACACCACATGTACTTAGTATTTTTGTGTGTGCTAAAATACTTAAAATCTAATCTCAAAAATTTTAAATTTTGAGGTACATGAATGCTGGTAATTTTAGTCACTAAGGTGATGATATCTCAAGCTTATTCCTATAGTTTCCTTTGAAGTTTTGTATCCTTTGCCTAACCCCCTCCCCACCTGCCTTCTTCCTCATCTGCCTCCGGTACATTGCTATGATTTATTGTTTCCTTGAGTTTGACATTTCAAAACTCTGTCTTTCTACACATTTCATCTCATTTTCATTTCATTAAGATTTTAAACAAATACCACCATGATGCCAAACTTCTCTTTTACTGAAACATTGGAAAGTTAGGCAGACTGAGGCAAATGTGTGGGTAATCTGCCACTGGACCACACTGGCTTCCCCTCCCTCCCTCCGACCCTCCCTCCATCCCTCCCTCCCTCTCTCCCTCCGTTCCTCCCTCTCTCCATTCCACTCTTAGGTTCCTGTGCTTGGGTTGCTAGCAAGAAAATGGAATAAAAGTGATGAATAATTTCCCTTTCCTTCTTGGCAAGCTCTGCTTGGCTGCCATAGATGCCTCTCTGGTGTCCATTCCTAACATCTATGGAGGGTAGAGTGAAAAGGAAAAATGAAGACCTAGATTTATTTCTAAATACATTACGGAGTAATTTATTGATGCAACAAACTGTTAAGTACATATGTTCTTTGCCTTTATCCTGACAGTTAGATGATTTACTGACCTGTAAGGACAGGTTGGGTTCTTCAGGTCCTCAGGTTCTTGGCATTTTGATTGCTAATGTGACAACATAAGATGACTAGTCCCTGCCCCTCCCTCACTCTCCATCTGGGGTCCAAGATCTAGTATCCTTGTTTTTCCTGTCTTGGGTCTGTCTTCCACAATCAGATGCTCCTGATTCCTGTGTATAACCACTAGGATGTTCAAGCTCTGTTTTTACCTCTTCTTGTGTGCTCTCGGTAGCAGGCTCATAGATGAAAGTTGTGCTCTCTTGGAAAACAGATCCAAGAAAGAAGTTTCTGTAGATTGTGGAAGCAGGACTGGTAGGGAGGGAGAATTCTGGAGTACTGCACAGTCAGAATGTGAGCTCCAATAGGCTGCACCTTCTATAGAGGCACATGCCTTTGCCCAGATGGAGAGAAGCATGATTACAGGAGAACCAGGCAGGGTGGGTTCTTCCTTGTTCTCTTCATTTTTTTTCTTTTTTGTTTTGAGAATTTTAAACATATAGTGTGTTTTAATCAATCTCACCCTCATTCCCACCTCTCCAATTCTTCCTGCATTCCTCACCCTCTTCTTTTCTTCCTAATATTATTACATGTTCCCCCAACCCACTGAGTCTACTTAGTGCTATCTGTATGTGCATAGGTGTGGGGCAATCTTCTGCAGTATGGATAACCTCCCAGGGCACACATCCAAGAATAAAAATGATATTCCCACCAGTCATCAGTTGCTAGTAGCTCTTCAGGTATGGGTGGAACTGCCTGACTTCCTCTTGCATCCATGCTTGGGACTTAGGCTAGGTTGGTCTTGTGAGGTTTTTGTGCCTATAAATACAGCCACTTTGAGTTCATGTGTATAGTGTTTCTGTAATGTCTGGCTTTCTCCTCCTTCTCTCTTGTCTTTTCCTTTCTCTTTCCCTTCTCCCCTCTCATGCCTTTCTGCTTCTCTTCTCCTCTCCTTCTTTATGAACATACATGATAGACACTATTCACTTATCAGTGTCAACTCATGGATACCATCTCAAGTCCATGCCCCACTCATGATGAGTGGCCTTCACCTTATTCATAGTCTCACTAAGAGAACATTTCAGAATGCAAAAGAGGGAATTAAGTGATTATGGGGGCAGCCTTGGGTTTTCTCTACCAAATTAAAAGGTAAGCTACTTGTAAATATCATTGCTAGTGTTCATAAATTCTGAAAGCTGTAGAATTGCTTGTAAAGATAGTGCTGCCACTAATTATCTGGATGAGATAAAGTGAAACAAGCCATAAACAGCAGAATCCTCTAACAAAGGGAGAGGATTTGACTCTTGAGAGAAACTCTTATCCTGTATTATATGATGTCATTTCCAAGCCAACTGCTGCTTTATTGAATTCTCTAAATTCTATTTCTCTTTAAGTAATATACTCTCATTATCAAAAACTTTAGCTATTTTCTGTAATGTATTCAAAGCTTTTAGTGTTTCTTTATATGTGGCAATGTACACATTTGCTCTGAGATTTCCTACAAAGGAAAAAAATAAAGCTTGTGAGATATTTTCAAAAGCATAACATGTCTACATGCGTATAAGGGACATTTTATATTTTGTATAATGTGGCAAGGTACACAGAATATATATTTTAGCTAGGACCAACATCATGTATTTTGCAAGGAAAAGGCAATTAGATGAAAAGGAGATGCAGGATGGAGCTTGGAGGGATTAATGAGGGCATATTGCTAATGGACCAGAATGTGAAAACCAGATATCAGAAAATAAATAAATCCCAATTTCATTTTACACAGTAGAATAAAAACTACAAAATTATACAACCATAGAAGCAAAGTAAAAGTGAGGCATTTTATACAATATATCAGGACCTTGAATTAGTGGTTCATCTAATGATAAATTATGGGAGATAATTACATTTTACTGATTTCAACAGACTTGTTTTTCTAATCATTTGATTATGATTATAATATACTTTTTTAACATTTTTCTTAATGATTATTTTAAAATGACATTTTTGTGGGCAACTAACATTTTTTTAAACAAAAGATGCCAAATTTGTATAGGTAAAAACTTGCTGTCCATTTTCTTTTTCACACTAACAGATGAGATGGAATCACTTGGACTTGTGCCCACCCCTACCCCTTTTCTCTGCTGCAGACTTAACTGGAAAGAGTAAGTGAGATGTAGAGAGAGGGAGAATAAGAAGAAGAGAGGGAAGTGTTATCTATATCTCTGTAGAAATTGTTTTACTAGAGTCTAAATGTCAAAAGTCAGGGCTGGTACTGAAGAAATAGATTCAGTTAACCTCATGACCAGTTTCACCCATAAATCTGGACTTGGAAGTGGAGGTGGATGCTTCTGGAAGGCAAATGAGCAAAGACTTTGATGTAGGAGCTCGGCTGGAAGAAGTTCATGCCGCTGCAATTCATTGACAGCCTCTCCAAACTGCTAAGGAATTGATTGTCTTGCATTTCTAGTTTTCAGAAGAGAAGGTATTTCTTTCCCTTTGATTCCTCCTACCCAGAATTACTCAGTGAGTGTGTTTCCTGATTGTTATTGAACAAGCTGGGTAAAATACTCCAAATATCTATTAGATGGTTACATTCTCATGAGAAAATGATTTTTTTCTTGATGTTTTGTGTGTGTGTTTTGCTGATTTGTTTGCTTCTGTAACAGCAGGATGGGCTTGGGAGTTCTTGGAATATAGTTATATATACAATATATTTAACATGTAACTGTACAACTGAGCTAATATTCCTCACTGTACACTTTTAAAATTTAAGAAAACCATGTAGAAAGACCTCGCATAACCTCTGACACATAAACATGTCCTGAGGGATAGGAATTTCTTCCATATTTTTCTTTTGCTACTGGAATTATCAGAGGTTGGTGAGGCAAGTAAATTCACTTAAAGGAGAAAGAAGTGAATGAAGTTGAGCAGAAGATCTAAAGCAGGAAGTCACCAGTCTTAGTAACAAGGGTTATATTAGAGTATGACAGGGAACGTATGAAATGTTACTATTTCCCTGTTATTCTAGCCTTCTTGAAAGATAGACACCTTTTGAGTTTTTTCCCCCCAGAATGATATTTGACTTCTGACGCTTTTATCTAACTTTTTAATAAAAACAATGCAGATTTGTTTGACAGAGGTGGTTTGGAATTGTTTATCTCGGTTGAGAGTTTCATCACATGCTTGTCTCCCAGTATTTTGAACACCAGAATTTGGTTTTTAATTTTTTAATTTAATTTTTCCCATATCTATCTACCACTGCTCCCCCTCCCTTTCTTCTTCTCAGCCCTCCCTAAGTTTTCTCACATCGATTCCCCAAGGAGGGCAAGGAGTCCAAAGGTGAGTCAGTTCAGTCTGGCATATCTATATTAAAAGCTGTTAACTGACAAAAATTAGATGCATTCATTATTTACAACATGTAGTTTAGATATAGCAGAATCATGTTAGGTAACATGTTGCTCCTTATATTCTCATTTTTCTTTTGTGGTTAAGGTTTTTTAAATATGTCTTAGCAATTAAAATACTGTTTTTTAAAAAATTAGTTCTTTGAAAGTTTCATACCTGTTCTGATTATTTTCACACCTTTTTTCCAACTCATCCCAGATCTAGTCCTCCTTCCTTACCCACACCACCTTGTATTGTGTGCTAAATTTCAAAATTCCTTCAAGATCAATTTATGCTGCTTAAAATATTTTTTTTTGATGTGTGGCCTTCCACTGAAGAGTAGTTGACCTGGGGCTCTACTCTTAGACAAAATTGTCTGTCCTCTTCCCAGAAGCTAAAAATTGCTTATAGCACCATGTTTAGGGATGGGATCGTGTGTCCAACTCTTTTCTCCATGCTGATGTTTGATCTGGTTTGAGATTGCACAGGTTTATAACTACTGAACCAACCACTGTGAGTATATCTCTGCAGCTGACCTGCTGTGTCCAGGAGATAATGTTTCCTTATAATATAACAATTCACTGCCTCTGGCTCTTATACATTTATACCTCCTCTACTACAGTTATTCCTGAGCTTTGGGAGAGGGTGTTTCCATTTAGAGCTAAGCACTCACCCATCTCTTATTTGCTACACCTTGGGCAGTTGTGGATATCCATGTTAATTCCCATCTACTTCAAAGAGGATTCTATAGTTTTTTTCATGAAGGTAGAAGATGCATTAACCTATGGGTATGATTTAACCTACGGTCATTAACCTATGGGTCATTAGGGATTGATTTAATAGTATGTTCATTTTTGCATTATAATAATAGTAGTTTCTACTCTATTATCTGTGACTTCTATAGTTCTTAAAACTTAGCTTGATAATGGTGTCAAGTGTAGATATTATTCTGTTGAGTGGGACTTAAATCCAGTCAAAAAGTAGCTGGTTTTGTGATATTCATGCCACTATTAGGTCCATGGGCATTACTCACTGGGTCAGTAATTTTGGTAGTACACAGGGTTCATAGCTGAGCATAACTGTTGACTGTCTTATAGTTGGCATAGAATTTTTTTAGCTTTATGAAAGCTATCCATAATGAATGAACCTTCCATGTCTGAATCAGTGTGATTTTTTTCCATGTTCTATGACTGATGTTCTTTAAACATTGTTACTAATTATGATTACTGGATTCCAAAATAAATAGCTTAAAATTATTCTTTGTCAAATGAAATTCTATGTCCTTGGACCATAATCTCAATTGCCATCCTTTTGCTACATGTTAACACTACATTTTTTTTCTAGTGTTAATACTGGACAGGTCTGCACCAGTTCTTCTTTGGTCTTTGCCCTCTAGTTCCCTATATCCCATCTCTCAATGACCCTTCATTGCTGTGTCTTTTGGGCAGGATTCATATAGCTCTAGAATGTCCCCTGCTTTTTGGCTTACATTTAATTTGCAAGGGAAAACACATTAGCCCTCAGAATTGGTTTGAGTGCAGTTTCCCATCTACCACTACTGCTTTATTACACAGCCGTGGCCACTTAGCCAGCATTTTTCCTGCTGACATTTTAATCATTTAAAAGAGAAATAGGTCAGCCAAATTCTGAGTGTTTCTTTTCAAGCCTCCTTTCTGACTCCAGCTAGGTAAAGGACAAAAAGATACTGTGCCCTCCAACAACACATTCCAAGGAACTTGCTGTGTTACTCTTTTTTTTCCCTTTGACTTTAACCTTTTTGTTCAGTTTGATGAGAGAAGTTAGTGGTGATGTAGCTTTGTTCCTTAGCACATACTCAGCATAGAAACATCTTGGAGACTCTGTTAACATTCAAGGTCTTGTTCAAGAAGCCTGGCAAAGACTGAAGGTTTGCATTTCTAACAAGCTCCTGGGTGGTGTTTTTGTTGAAGCTTCATACACATCACACTTATTACTTATTTCTGAGGACATCCTTTGGGATGAGAGATCTTTTGGCATCTGTTCATTTATTTCCTTTTTTAAGTCACAATGGGATCTGGGACAGAAACGGTCCCAAGTCAGCATCCTGTCAAATGCCCGATGGTAAAAGAATGTCCAGAAAGCCATCAAGTTGTTACCATGCCAGATGAAATATCCTATTCAGCTATTCTGCCAGTATTTTAGGGCACTGCCTGTGAGTCAGAAACAGATCTGGAGCAGGGGAATTATTGTGTTCTATGTCTACAAGGGGTTCTAGCTTATTACTTTAGCTCTGTACTCTTTGTTATTTAAATTACTCCCTAAGGTGGGACAAAGGCTGCTAACATCCATCTTACTCAGTTTCATTTATGGAAACTTGGAATATTAAAAGGAATATTAGAATTCACAAGGCAATTTTCAATATGGATTATATGGATTAAAAAAAGATTTCTCTGGCTTTCTCTAGGCAGTCAATTGGTCATCATTGTTGATAATCATCACATGAGGAAGAATTGTGCTGCATTGTTGGGATCACTCAGAGCAGGTTGGAGATTCAATGAGTTATGAATTTTAAAATGGCATCTAGGTCAGGCACTGTGCCTTGGAAGGTCTCAGAAGAACATGAGCTACATCTGCTGGTGGTTATGTTTTGTTTGGTGAAAGAAGATTTCTTCCCTTTGTAGTAAATTATAACCACAGCCAAGCTTAAATATAATTGGAATTAAGTGCTCATTATATCATCCCATTGGAAATCTAGCTCCCAAGGTTTGCCGAGAGGATTTCTTTCTCAACAGACTACCTTCCTACTCCTTGAGGGGCAGAAGGACCAGTTTGGTCGATTGCTCTGTCTTGTCTTCCTAATCTAAGGAGGGAGAGGTTTTGATATACAGGGTGATAAAGGAATTATAACTATAATTCTACCCCATCTTAATCTTGTCTATATTTGTTAGAAAAAGTTGAATCTTGTAAGACGAGAGTATAGGTCTTGGTAGAGGGCAATATGTGGTAGAATAAATGGAGGATGGATAATAAGTAGCTGAAATAAGTCAAACAAAAGGAGAGAGTTTAGATGCTTTGTAGAATAGTAGAATGATTGAGACACAATGTGTAGAGGTACTTGCTCCAGAGCCTCATGGACTGAGTTCAATTCCCAGATCTTAAATGGTATGGGGAGAGCATTAGCTCCTGAAGAATACTTTTATCCTTCATTAAATCTCTTTATTAAGGGTGATAATGTGAGTATTTAGGCCAACTGAGAGACTTATTACCTAGTCTAGTGTGTTTTGTGGTTTATAATCATTGTTATACATATAAAAATGCAGGTGACTTCTTTCTGAAAAGTCATTCTTGGTGCCTTGGGTTCTTTTTCTCATTGAAAAGAAATTCTTTTACAATGATCCTGTACTAGGCTGTTGTGAAGACCAAAATGAGGCACTGTAAGCATAGTCTGTAATTAAGAGTCTGACATACAGAAAGCAATAAAGAAGTGTTAATATTAATATGTAACAATTGCTAATATTTTTATAATAATGGTGTTAAAAGCTGTGTCTAGTTAAAGGTGGAAGATACATGAAAAAGTATCACATATAGTGATAATAGCTAGTTTGAAGAATAAATTTGACTTTGACTTTCAAAGATTTGGTTATAACAGCATCTTAAAAATATTCTCAATCCAAACATCTTTTGAGGGCACAGATAAATCTAGTCCTTCAAATTGTTTGCTAGTATTTAGTAAATCACATCATTACTTGATTCCCATTTGATTTCTCTGCTTGGCTCCAGAAAAACCTTTGAATTTGTAACCCCATGATTTAACATATTCTTTCTTAGATCAAGGCAAGTGTTGGTCCATACTGAATCCCACAAAATGCCACCAAACTGGAACCTGGCACTTCTGATTCCCAGTCCAACGCTGTCCCCACACCAGAGTGTGCTTACTTGGGGTTGCTCCAGTCAACTTTCTCTTTAATGACAGTGGGGAAAGGGCTTAAAATCAACCTGTCACATTAAATACGTGACAGCGGGGACAGGGTGGGAATCTTAACAAGGACATAAGTAACTCCACTATTCAAAGTCAAAACCACAACAAAAATAAAAATAAAACATTGTTTTAAATGTATATGGCAACAATCCCCTCATGCTCCTCAATTTTATTGTAGGTTAGGGTGGACTCAGCCTGGGAACTACCAAGACAATGAGGTCTTTGACTGAGGACTGTGCAGTGTACCCACTGCCAAGAGTGATTTGTGAACTTACCTTCTAACTCTTCTTCAGAGATTTTCATTCACAGCTTGCCCTGTTCTGCCTGCCAAAGAGGGAGTAAAGCTGACATTATTTTTGAGGGACTCCACCCCTTCACAGAGAACTATTCTGGTAGCTGGTGTGGTAACAACAGTGATAAAATCACTCATAAATTATAGCCAGCAGCAAAATAAGATGATTTTAGTATCATATATCTGGTAAGCTCTATACAATGTGATACATAGCCAGTTGGAAGAGTTGAGCACTCTGAGATCTCGTTTCAATAATATGAATATGAATGTTGTGAAGTGAGTTGTATTTTGTGTGTGTTTGTGTTTGTGTGTGTGTGTGTGTTTGTGTGTGTGTGTGTGTGTGTGTGTGTGTGTGTGTGTGTGAGAGAGAGAGAGAGAGAGAGAGAGAGAGAGAGAGAGGTGTCTCATGCTATGTTGCTTCACAATTTTTAAAGAATATAAAATCATGAAAGGCGAGTGTGGGTACCTGAACCTGACTCACAATCTCTTCTGTATTTGATTGAGGAACTTCCCTTCAGAAAGAAGGAGAAAGTGAGGGAGAAATGTGACAAGTCTCATCCCCTGACAGTCATAAAAGCAGACAAACTTCCCCTAGAATGTTTTATATTTCACATGGGGACACAATCAGAACATGCTATTTTAAAATTCAGGTTTTCTTTTTATCAAGAACACCAAGAAACTTCGGAATTCATCACTAGTAGTCTGCACTGAGCATTTGAAACACCTCTTACTGAGGTAGGAGCACTGCCTCAGAACCAGTGCTAATGGACCCTGGCACAGACACTCCAGGACTACTGATGCTGTGATCCATGGACCACATTTTTAGAAGCTATTGTAATGCATCTTTCATTTACAGGAATTTTAAAGGAATATTTAGCCACTATTTCCTTCTATTCTCAACTTTATTTTAGGAGTAAAGTTGTGCATAATAAATAGTAATAATAATAAAAACTCAAAACACTTTGACAGTTTGATCCAGCACATTCTGCTCAGCACATTAATAAATGACCTATCAGTTAACTATGTATCTCAGGGGTGGAGTGCTTACCCAGCATGGACAAGACCCTGAATATGAGTCCCTGCACTGTATAATAAACCATGAAAGACCAGTGGAGTATAAAGAGCATGTTCTGAGAGGGTCCTTAGAAACAAAAAGCTACAACTTTTTTTTTAATAGAAAGGCTAAGATTTGATAAGTGTGTATATAGCATTCCGTTATTGGGTTGGGAGATAAAGACACCTAAATTCAATTCTCTTTTTCCACACATTAGCTATGCTATCAAGGGAAGTTATCTTATGTCTTTGATGGTCAGCTTCTACATCTTTTCAAAAGCTGAAACTACATCACAGAGTGGCAATAATACAGGAAATTACTTGCACAGTGATTGATGATATTCAGAGTTGCTTCATAAATGGCTACTGTTCTCATACTCAAAGGAGAGTTGGATATAAAAATGTAAAGAAAACATATTGAAAATGAAATCTTGGGCCTTCATTTCTCCACTGTCAATCAGTCATTCTGGTCTTCAGAAAGAATTTCTGGTGTTTTGACTTCAAGTTCAGGGTTCATTCCCAAACTTCAAAAAGACACAACTGTCACAGGAAAGATTTAAGATAGAAAAAGGGTGTGGGCTTGGTTCTAAAGATGCCAAGTCAGAATCTCCACTGCAGATCTTAGACACTTAGTTTTATAAGCCCCTATGCAATTACTCAGGAAAAACCATGGCCAAAGCCATGGAACAGTGAAAGAAGAAAACATCTGTGGAGGCAAGAGAACAGGCCTCTAGGGGTATGGTGTGTTCACACATTCCTTTCCAAGATAGTCTTTCAACACACATATTTCCATGCATTGTTTCAGGTTAGTGGTTCTCAGTGGATGGAGACTGCTCCTGGAAAACATTTGCCAATGTCTGGAGATATTCTGTCTTTCACCATGAGGGTGTAGCTATTAGCTTCTATTATGTAGTCAGTGTTGCACTGAACCTAACCATGTGTAAGACAGTTCCCTGGTTCCCCTCAAATTATTATCTGGTCCACAGTATCAATAATGGCAAGGCAGAAAATCATTTTTATCATTATTTTATTTCTCTGGTAAAAACATATCTGGAGTGATAAAGGTAATGCAAAATTAAGAAGTTTGAGACAGGTTATAGAGAAGTTTATTAGCCAAGCTGAGAAGTTTGGATTTTATTTGGCAGGGTATAGGGGCCACAAATGTGTTTTTCTAAGGAGAGTACTGATAAAAGTAAAATTACATCAGATTTGTTAATGAGTTAGGAAAAGTTTTTACTGTCATTTATATGTACACACAAGTGACGTATGTATATACATATTTGAATTTTATAGAAGGGGTTTCTGAAAATTAACTGATCTTGGTAGAAGATAATGTACTGAGAAGAAACATGAATTAGACAAGGTGAATACAACACAGAAATATAGTTAATAGGCAGTAAGATCTATGAGAGCTGATGTCTGTATGTTGTGACAGTATGAAGACAGAGTGACAGGAGAGGGTATTCATATGAACATATCCCAGTGGTTATGGATATGAGTTAGGTAACCACCAGTAGACTGGATGGGAGGTGGCTTTCTGACTGAGTAGCAGATAAACAGTCCAAAGCAAGAAAGGGGAAATCAAAGGGAATATGGAATTTTGTAAAAGCTAGGTTTCAGACTTGCAAAATTTGAGGTTATATCAGGATAATTTAAGATTTTAAAAGATGAACATCTGTAGTGGGACTATGTTGTGGTACATTGTAAATATCTGTCCCTCCTACTGGTTTAATAAAAAGCTGATTGGCCAGAAGGCAGACAGGAAGTGTTGGTGGGACTACCAGAGTAAAAAAACTCTGGGAAGAGGAAGAGCAGAGCAGAGACACCAGGAGAGACACTAGAAGACACAGAGGGAAGAAGAAAACCATGCTGCTCTGAGAAAAGTTACCAAGACATATGGCTAAGCAGATTAATGGAAACAGGTTGAGTTAAGTTAAGATGAAAGCTACCTAGCAATACATCTGAAGCATAGGTAAGTCAGCAAGAAATTACTATAAGCCTTTAAGTGATTATTTGGGCAAAGTGGCAGAGGGGGTGTGAGTGGTCCAAACCTTGGGGCTAGGCTGGAAAGTCGAGGCCAGAAATTTCTTATTACAAACATTCATTAGAATTAAAGATTTAAAGAAAGAAAAAGAATTATCAGCTTGGGAATCAGGAGAAAAAATGTGATGGTATTAGATAATCAAGTAGACTAACCATTTAAAAGAAGGATCACGAGAAAATTATTGAAGATTCAAGCAGTAAGTTACAAAGAGTGCCAGCAATGACAATGATAACTTGGGTATCTTTGTACAAAGTGTCAATGTGCCACCACTATATTTAATTCTTGAAGGTGGTGGATAAGGTGAACATGTATGTAGAATTTACTTATTTTACAAATGTGGAAATCAACAGTTATGGGTCATCTTTCTGGAAAGAGCTAAAAGTAGAAATTAAGGATTACTGATATCATGATTATTAGAAGTTAAGAAGAAGAAAACCTAACAGTTCTGAGGTCTGTGCTCATTATATCCAAGCCCTTGGCACATGTGAGTGTAGAGATGCATTTATGTCCTTAGTATGAGGAAACTGCTGTGGCTCTCTTTCCCTCAAATCTAAAGTTCCTTCAAAGTTGTTTCAGATGTTGTTTGTTTTTGGGTTTTAGTTATGAAGAACAAAACCAATCTATAAAGTCTATTCACTCTGGTAGAATGTGGGGGTATTGTATCAGTGTCTTGGTTGTCTATGAGATGTAAATCTCTCTCTCTCTCTCTCTCTCTCTCTCTCTCTCTCTCTCTCTCTCTCTCTCTCTGTGTGTGTGTGTGTGTGTGTGTGTGAACATGCATGTGCACATGCATGTGCATATACTTTCCTGGCGCATGCTAGAGGACAATGTCAGCTATCATCCCTTAGTGCTTTTTGCCTTGTTTTAATTCAGACCCACATTTAACTCTGAACTCATCTAATAGGCTAGGCTCTGTACATTAGTGGCTGAGCTATTGCCCCAACTTTGTTATGTGAACTTTTGTGCCTCCTCAAATTTCATTTGTTGTAACTAAACACTCAGAATGATGGTAGTAAGAAGTGAGACCTTTGAAGGAGTTAAAGTTACTCTGCTTCACTTTCCCAGTGGGGTTGGTGAGTGCCTCTCTCTGTAAAGGAAGGCTGGGACAGCTTTTGTGCCCCTAAAGCCTTGTTAGGACACAATAAAAAGTGACTGTCTCTGAAGTGTGGGCCTTCACTAGATAGAGCATCTATCTATGGGCTATTGATCTTGGTGACTTTCCATCACCTAGAACTTTGAAAAAGTAAATTATGCTGTTTGTAAGCCACTTAGACATTATCTATACAGTGATCTAAATAGACAAAGACAAATTTCTTATTATAGAAACACTAAAAATAATAAAAAGAAACTACAAAATAGATAAGAAAACAGCATTAGGATCTTACTAGCAAGGTGGGCCAACTAAGAGCAAAGGCAATAGCCTGTGTTGTTTTGGGGTCTTCTTTGACATATGTAACCAACAAACAATTCAAGGGAAGGTATCCTACACTCAGCACTAGGTTATTTATTTGGAAACCTGTGGCTTCTGTGGGAAGCGTTATCTTCTGTGTTGTAGAACTCTAATATATTTCAATATATAGTATATAATAAAATATATAACATTTATAATATATGAAAGTTATAAAATAAGTTTCCATATAGATTTTTTCCTCAAATTTTTCAGTCTTAGCTATCACTCACTCTCCTCCATACTCTGCTGTGTTCCCTCATTATGCTTCTGTTTATATCTCCTTCTCCATTGTTTTATTCACTTTGGTCACAGGTTGCAGGTAACACAAGCTGGTACTTCCACCTGCCAGCTAGATCTCACAGTGCTGTAGGCTCTATGCATGCTGCTGGGACATGGGAGTAGTCAGCAGCAGACTTACTCTGCTAGGAATCCTGTGAGTTACAATAAAGGCCATCCTGGCAAGACATTCCATGAGTGAAATACTGGAACAAATGTCATGGGGGTAATCAACCACTTTCTGATGGTGTTTAAGGCCTGATTTATAGGAGGAAATATAAGTCTGGACTATACACATGACCATGATCCCTTATCTCAGGAGCTCATAAATCTTAGTGGTGAACTTAATACTATTATTCCGCTAAATGGACATCATATCAATCCATCCTCTACATTCCTATCTCTCTGTCTATAAATTAGTGTAATTCTCAAACCTTATTAGAAAACATTTCTTTTCTCAGTGGATGGTAGCTAATGCAAAAACTCACAACTGGTCAAAATACAGCTAATGAATGCTAGTAGGGTGATTAGCCATAATTGAGACATCTGTATCCCACCTCTCTGCAAGGATCAGAGACCACTGCAAGAAAGGGCAAAAAGTTTGTAAGAACCAGAGGCCAGAAAGTACCACATACCTAACTATGACTTTGGATCTAAAAATATGCCTGCACTCATGAAATCATGGCATCTGAGGTTGCCTTTATAAATTGTGCACAAGATAAGGCCAGTAAAGTTTGCATCTGCAAGAGTGAGGAATTTTTGAGCCTCTAGGTGAGAAACTGTTGACAATTGATGGCTGCTGGGGAAGGAAAGGCCAGCTTTCTTTAGGAGCATCATCCCTGGTGGGTCAGTCATCTAGTGCATGGCCTCACACCTGTTCTTATGTGGGCAGCACACGCTGAAGCTGATAGATTATTAAAATCAATAAAGGATGTAAAGTTAAGAAGGGCCAGGGAGGGAGGGATGAATCTTGGATGATTTATTTGGAAAACTAAGGGATGCATTTGACCAAAGCACATTGCATAAGTGTATGGTATTCCCAAATAACTAATAAAATTGTTGTATTAAAAAATGACAAAACAAATTATACAGAGATGAGTGTGTTAATAGATTTAAAGAAGCTGCTACCATGGGAATGAAGAATGAAACCTGAAGCATGGTAACAACCCTCTCTCACTCTTATTTATGATTCTTTTCTCTTGTCTCACCTTTGCAGCTAGTTAGGGTACCATTCCTGGCATCTTCTGTGCTTATATTCCCATAGTTTTAGAATCAGAGGGAAAGATTTTTTTTCCCCACAGAGTGGCTTGGAAAATGAAGTAGGATTGTATATTGACTATTTTTATTTTAGAATGTAGCTTTTTTAAAAACTGATTTTTAAGATCCTATTTCATCAGGTGTTCCCAGGTAGGCAGTGGTGATCATGAAAGGAGAAGACTGGGATTTCTTTAGGCATGCAAGCATTTCTATGGTCTTTGAACCACACGTTGTGCAGAATATAATGTTCCTCTCACTCCTGCTATAGAGATGGCAGCCTGTTTTACTGCTTCTTTCTTTACCTGAGCATCACTGCACAGACTAACCATCACGTGTTTTCTTTCTTTACTGGAGCATCACTGCACAGGCTAACCGTCACATGCTTTGTTTCTAAAATCATCTACTTGAGTAGAACTAGAACATTATTTCATTTTAATGTTAAATTTGATTTTTTTCTTTTAAAAACATTAGTAAAAATGATAAAATGTAGCTACAAGAATTCTTCTAATGGCTTAGAGTGCATCTTGATGTTCAGGCTTGATGCTGGCAGTTATGCAATACTGAGCCAGAAGGAAGCTTTTGGGCTGGGAATGGAGTCAAAGGCACACATTCTATTTCTGTACTGTTTTGAGTAATGTAAACCCAATGGAATAGTAAACCCACACCAACAACCTATGTTTTTACTTTAGATATGAAAGTAAAATGTATATTTAAAAATTGTTAATAAGACTGAAAAAGAGTTTCTCACAAATGCTTCTTAGTGATGATTGCTGTGATGTTTGCTAATGAAATATTACTGCTTTAAAAATTTTTTTTGGTGAAACATTTTGCAGAATTTTCTTTTTTTTTACTGTATTACTTTTTGCAGCAATATGTCATTAGACTACACTGGAGGTGCACAGGACATTTTCATGCTTGAGTTGCTAAAGCAAAATACCTTAAATGAGGTAATGTTTGCTCCTTTTGGTGCTGTGAGAACAAGTGTCAACAGATTTGTGCATACTTTTATGATAGAAGTTACAAACCAGATTCCTGTCCTTCTAGTTTTATGACAATACTAGTCTCATCATCTCCCAAGATCCCAAACCCAATTATGAGAGACCATATTTTAACATGTGAATTTTGAGGGCCAGTAACATGCAGAACATTGCAGTTTCTGTGATCATGTACCAGACATTTCATTAAGTCTTGGGGATATAAAACTAAGTAGCATGGACCTCTTTCCTAGGAAGGCCATAGTATACAGAAGTGCTGGGAGTGTAAGAGATAATTGGATCACATTCCACTGAGTGGAAGGCTGGGATAGTCTTGGAGCTAGTGCTGCTTGATCTGAACTTGTCCACTGAGAGGACAAGATGTCAAGTGGGCAATGGAGGCAAGAGTGTTCCAGTCTTCAGGCATGCCTAGGGGATGTCAAGCCACTAAAAGATTTGACACTGGGGAGAATGGCAGCAGTTTTGTTGGTCTAAAAATTTTGCATATAGAACTGGTAAATATTAGATAATGGAACTCAATAAATGTTTATCAAATAAATGATGAGTGTGTGAGAGTAATAAGCCCAAGGGGAAGGAAAAAGGTAGGGCCCAGAATAAAGAAGTCTTTATAGGTATTTGGATTCTCAAAGATAAAGGAAGCAATTCTTTCATGCTAAGGAATTACATACTCATATTTTTCTTACAAAAACAAAAACAATTAAAAACTTGTGGAGCTGAAGAGAGAGCTCAGTGTTTAAGATCATCTCTTTTTCTTCTATAGGACTAGAGTTGGGTTCCCAGCACCCATGTTGGATGACTCATAACCACCTGTAATTCCATCTCCAGGAGATCTTATACCCATTTTTCTGGCCTCCACATAATATGCTCATATGTGACACAGGTGCATATCCTCCTCCCACAAATTAAATCTTTAAAATGTAAATAAGATAACACATATAACAATTGTGGAGAATAGATTAGAAAGGTATTATCTAGGGATGGATAATCTTTTGCAATCCAGGTGAAAAATCCAGGTGCCTAAGTTAGAGTATCAACAAAAGCGAGAAAAGAATAAAATTCAATGTACAAATGATAGGACATATTGATTACTAGACATCTTAGTTATTGCTGTGAAGAAGAACAAAGATACCATGACCACCGCAACTCTTATAAATGAAAACATTTAATTGGGGCTGGCTATAACTCAGAAGTTTAGTCCATTATCATCATGGTGGGAAATATGGTGACATACAGGCAGACATGGTGCTGGAGAAGGAGTTGAGAGTTCTACATCTGAGTCCATATGCACCAGGAAGGAAGAGTGAACCACTGGGCCTAGGTTGAGCTTCAGAAACCTTAAAGCCCACCCAGAGAGACATGCTTCCTTCAACAAGAACACACCTACTCTAATAAGACCACAGCTTCTGATATTGCCACTCCCTTTGAGTCTATGGGGCCATTTTTATTCAAACCACGACAGCAGATATATGATGTTTAGCAAGCAAATCTGGATAATCACCCTGTGGCAAGCATTTAGCTGAGTGGCAATGAACACTCATTTTGAATTTTAAACTCTACCTCCACAATGTATATTGAGATGAAGGTGTTATAGTTGGACTTCAGGTCTTTGATGAGCTGAAGATATACATTTGAAGTTTTCCTGCCTTCAGTTAGCTGCTGGAATTCTGTAGCAGGTTGAAATGGAAACAGAGAAGGCAGCAAGTTGGAATATTCAAGAGTTCTCTGAAGTCAGAATGCTAAAAACATAAAGTGATTATTTCAAACATGGAGAAGGGTCAGGCATGTTAGAGAATACTGTTAAAGGGAAGCAGTCTATACAACTATGAGAGAAATTTCTTGATTTTGTGACCATGAGAAAGCTAGTAATATTCCCAAAATTGCATTTGCCCTGTTAATGAAAAGAAATAATAAAAACTATCATGTAGTACACTGTGAGAATGGTAACAAAAATGCATTCAGTTGATAGTCTTGGAATATAGAATTTATTCAATGACATGTTGTTTTTTATTTCATCCATGTTGATTGAATTATTGACAAAATTGTTCATAATTATATCTACCACTCAATGAGACTTAACTGCTTTATTTAGTAATTTAGTTATATCCCTTTCTTCATTACTGAATCTCTGGCATCTATTATCAGCTTTTGAATGGGATTCTACTGACAAACCAGGTAGCATCTGATGCAGGAAATATCTGGAAATAAACATTTTCTTCCTTTTGATAATGACACTGTGTTCTGATCATTCCTGTTTAAAAACACCTGTGTTCATTTCTCATTTGCAGCTATAATAATGAACACTAAACTTCTCTTACACAATTCTGCCCATCATCTTGAATACTAGAGCATATATCTGAGAAGAAAAGACCTTTAATGCTTTGTGCATTGATCTACCTATTTGCTTCCATAGCCTTCAGGTGCCCCATAGTTTTGTTGTTTTTATTGATGTAATTTAATTTTTGGAAATTTAAGAGGAGATGGAAGGCCAACATCTTTCTATTTTTGAAATATTATGGTTATTGGTTTGTCCTCTTTAAAGATGAGCATATAATATTATATGGAATCCTCGTGCAGCTCTGAGATAGTTTCAACCTCTGGCCTAATGCAGACATTTAACTCTTTTTGTTTTTCTTTGTCATTAGAAGGATCTCCCATACTCGGTCATGCTCTGTATCTGACTTCGATAGCAAGGTCTGAGGCTTTTCTGACAATTAGAAGCAGGGCCTATTGCAAGTAAAGCAAGAGACAGAAAAGGGTTCCAAAGGGATGAGTCATGCCTATTGACAAGGACAGACCATCGCCTCCCTTGAGGACACTTGCTTTGTGTCTTTAGTCTTCCCATTTTTTAGTTGCAGCCTGAAGAGGAGTCTTATATATGGATGATTTTATGAAGGTTTTAGATCTAGAAGAATAGGATTCTTCATTCATACATGTACTCAAGATGTAGTTTTAAAATATGCAAATGCATGATTATCAAGGAAGATGGCCTAGACCAGCAGCTACAGGTTTGAGTGTCTTGACACTGCTATACAGTTACTTAAGCTGTAGTACTGGATTAACTTCAAGTTTCTTTTTGGCTTCAATAGTGTGTAACTTGGTCTTTTTATTCCAGTAGTTATGATCTAGTCCTTTGAAATTAATATCTATCTGTCTATCTGTCTGTCATGTATCTTCATGTATGTGTCATCTTTTATCTATATATATCATCTATAAATTTATCTATTTGCTTGTGGAAGGCAGCTATCTACATTCTTCCAAAAGGTATCTGTCTCAAAATCACCACCAGAAACTATGACTATTTACCTTTCAGTCAAAATATTTCCAAGATATAATGAAACTATGGATCTTAAAATGAGAAAAGTGTCCTAGAACACTGGACAAATCCACTGTAATCACAAGGTGGTTATGAAAGGGAAGCAGGAGGGTCAGAACCAAAGAGAAAGCATACCCTGGGGTCACATGCTTTGAAGATGGGGAAGGGAGTATAATTCAAGAAATGTGGTCCCTGTAAGGACCCAGACAAGGCTTTGAAAGGCATGTGGCATTGCTGATGCCTTGATATTTGTTCATGGGAGACTTTTGACTTCAGCTTTGTAAAAATAATGTTTTTTTATTTTCTAGGACATTAAGCTTCTACTTACTTCCTACAATAAAATGGATGAATATGCTATTTAAAATTTCTATCCATCAAAGTTTATGATTCATAAATACTATATTGGTCTCTCTAATAGCTTATTCTTTACCAAATAAAATGGGATGTAAGAGCAGTCACAGTCAATAAACAGTCAATAAGCTTATATAAAGTCATGAATTCTATTATTTAGATTAAGTACCAGCTTCATTATTTTTCTAGGAGTCTGGCTTGAGGAAGGACACATTACTTTTCTGTTACGCAGTGTTTTCTCTTGTGAACTTAAAATATTTAGAGTTCTTGTCTTACAGGCAGTTCCGAAAACACACACTTTTCATACCTACTTTTTTAACTAATTATTTATTATTGAAATATATAGGGAATTTTAATTTATTGCAATTCTTATAAATAATTTCTTTAATTCATTATGACAACAAAGACATTAATATTAACTTCTAAAATGTTTATTTTGGTATATCAAAATAGGTAACAACTCAAAGTTGTCATCTGTAATCTTATTCAAAGAAATATTTTTCCTGGATAGCATTATATAACTTATATATACTATTCTCCAGTAATTACCTCTTCCATGTGCAATATTAAAATGTGAGAATGAGTAGATTTAGTTGAAGTTGGAACCATTATCAGTCACACAGTCCAAGGGCAAAAAAGTTAAATTCAGAAGCCCAAGAAGGAGCCAGGGACAAGAAATTTGCCTGAGGCTAGGTTCCATTTTCTAAGCTTCTGAATTTTCACTGCCTTTGTTGTTTTCCAGTCTTAGTCTATTCTGGGAACTCCCTGGAGGCTGAGATCACATCTCTTCACCACATTGGAATTTCAAAAGCATGACCTGAAATGGGGTACAGGTATTCCAGGTCCTAAAGTAAATTCTTATCCGAAACCATAGAAGGAAACTAGTTACATTTACCTGATTATTCAAACATTTTCTTTGATTTGGAATGTTGAGGACATTCTCCTTGATCATTGATTATTTGGGAGGTGGGTGAAAAAGAAAGAACTACTTTGATTTTAAGTAAAAGAACCAGGATCTTGTAAGATGAAGTGTTAGCTATGAAAATGGTTAGCATGTGGCATTCTAGTCACTTATTGTGATGTCATTGTCCAGTGTTTTCTTCTGGATTTGCAAATTGAGCATTTCAAAGGATGCAAAGAAAATAACCTTAAAGAAATCTTTCTGTTTGCAGGATGCACCTGATTGACTTGTTGTCTGGTTGTTTGCTATTGTAAGCCCAGTGTTTTGTGACCAGATGTTATTGAATACCATTATTTTGGCATTCTCTTTGATACAGGTTTTATCTGTGGAGATGAGAAACATTAACCAATCAATAGTGTTTGCAAATATCCTGACAGAGGACAGAGAAGAGAGGCTTTGGTTGGAACACTATTTTCAGGAAAGATTTTAGATTTAGACCATAGTATCTTCCCTTCTTATAGAATTGAGCAATAAGGACACAGCCATGCTTGTAATTTATATACAATGTGTATGCATGACAATGTGTATCTAGGTATACTTTACATTGGCTATTGAAATTGCAGTTTCTTAATGGAAAATTATTGTGACTCCCATATATAAAAGGGGAAACCCTAGTTCTAGCAAAGTCAACTATCTTGAGAGTTCATGTGGCTGCCTCTTTAGATCTCTCCAGAGAAATAGGATGGAAGCTACAGCTGTTTGTGCTGCTAGTGTTTCTGTCAGTTTGACATGAGCTAGAGTCATTTGGGAAGCAGAAACTTCAGCACCAGAAAACAAGCTGAGCAATCCAGGAGGCACAAGTAGGTAGAACTCTTGCATGGCCTCTGCATCAGTTGTGCCTGCCCCAAGCTCCTGCCCCGTCTTCAACTCTGTGATTAAATACAAGTAGAATATGAAGTAAAATCTTTCTTCTCCAGATTGCTTTTTGATCATGGTATTTTACCATAGCAATAGAAACCTAACTAAGACCCAGACATCACTTATCTCTCCACAGAGAAATATTTATATCTATCAAGGGATTTTCATACAGCGTTAGCCTTGGGGTTATGGAAGTTGTGAAGTTTTATTGTGTGATGTTTGTAAGTTGAAGATTTAGAAAAACCTCAATGCAGTTGAAAGCCTGAGAGTCAAGTCTGCAATTCTGAGGACGACACAAAGGAAAGAGAAGGTGGATGTGGCCTGCCTTGCTCTACCTTGCTCTACTTCTCAGGCCCTCCTCAGACTTCCTGGTGTCACACTACATTTGTTTGTATACTAATCTAAACTAAAATGCATGTTTCTTCTAGAAACATTCTTATACGCAAATCCAGGAACAGAACTTGATCAATCAGGTTTCTGTGTTCCCTGGCCAATGGCACTATGGTCATAGCTAAGGGGCAAAGTCATGTTTGACATGGGTTTCATCCCAGTACACCTTTGTTTCTGAAACAAAAAGTTACCCAGGGCATGCTGGCTCATACCCATATCCAGCATGTGAGAGTGTGAAGCACGAGAAACTATAAGATGAAGCTTTGCCTCAAAAACAAAGACACGTTGGTTTCAAATAATTAAGCGTTGTAGGTCTGGGTTTTCTTAGATGTGAAAGTGTGCATGGGGTAACCTTGACACCACATGTGAACACAGATATAAATGTTGTTGTGGAAAAGGCCAGCAAGTGGAATTGTCTAGATACAGAAGAATGTGGCATGAGGAGACAAGTGTCGGCTGAGTCAAGATTCAGCTACTGTTCTGGGCAGAAAACAAATCATTCTTTCTGCTGTATTCTTTGGTTTTTCAAAAGATTAAAGTACAAGTCTTTGCCTGAAGCTGTGAGCTGGCTTAGTGTTGAATGGCCAAGCTACAATGCCTGCTCCACCCCTACCAGCTTTCTGGTTCGGGAAGGTTTTATTCTCCTTTCACACAAAGTCAGCAGGGCTTTCTTTGAACAGTCATTTTAATTTTGATGTGTACAATTGTATTGACTTCCCAGTTACTATCTAGGTCACTTCAGCAATTGATCTTAACAAATAGACACTTCCTTGGAAATTCTTTGGCATTTTTATTGTACAGTTTTAGAAATGAACAAAACAGAATGCTCCAATTCTAAGAATATTCACCTGCAGAGTGTGCTTGCTCATTCCTGCATACCACAAAGAGGCTGCTGAACTTGGAGAAAGATTTTGTGGCATCTAATATGTCTGAGTTGACTGTTTCCATGTTCCTAAAACAAATATGAATAAAAGTTGTTTTCCATAGGATGATATTTAATTTCCAATAATTGCATAACAGTATAGAAGGTGTGCAACTCTTGATCTTTTAGCTTATAGAACAGTAATGAAGCTGGCATGCCAATGGCATTTTATATTAGCAATGAGATTTTCTCTATATAATAAAGTCTTTTTTTAATCCATGTATCCCCTTGTTTGCCCTCACTTCCCTCTTCCCAATCCCTCCCAGTCAGTCTTCAGCCTCCCTGCTCCCCAGCCTCCATTTCCTTCCCCAGAAGGGCAAGAAGTCTCAAGGTGGGTGAGCTCAGCATGGTACATGAACTCTAGACAAGCCCGATTTCTTCATCCTAATATGCAGAATGGGTTAGGTGTTAGTATGAAGGGAATGCGCTCCGAAGTGCTAGTCCACACATAGAAACATAGTCTGATCCCTTCCCTTGAGGTTCCACATATTGCCCATGTCAGTGGATAGTTGCCTATCCTTGGAGGGCCTAGTTTCTTTTCCTGATGGTTCCCAGGTAGCTGTTCTTGATTAGCCAGCCATCACCTGTAATTTTTTCTTGTAATCTCTATCCCCTTGCTTATGCTAACTCTCTTCCCCCACTCTCAGCTGACCAAGGACTCATTCCAGTGCTCAGCCATTTATCTCTGTCTCTACCTCTATTCATTGTTGGATGTAGGTTCTGTGATGACACTTAGGGTGATTATTCATTTGACTATAAGGGAAATCTTGTCTAGGCACCCCCTTCATTATTGGTTGGCGACCTAGCCAGGGACATCTTGTGAGTTCTTGGAGGTTTCCCTAGTACATGTTCTCTTTCCAACCCCACATTGGTTTTCTCTATTAAGAACTCCATCTCTTTACTTTTTCTCACTCCTTGTTGCTCCTTTCACTCAGTCATGTCCTTCTCACATGATTTGTTCTGACCTCTTTTTGGTTGCAACCCCTTATGCTCCCATTTAGCTAGGGAGAGCTCTATCTTCTCTTCCTAGGGGAAGCCCTGGATGTCTCTCTTAAGTTCCTTATGATCCCAAGCTGTTCAGGGGTTCTGGTTTGCAGCTTGAGTGTTCTTTGCTTTTTGTCTAAAGTTTACTTATGAGTAAGTATATCCCATGCCTATATTTCTGGGCTTGTGAAATGAGGGCTCAGGAGAATACTCTCCAAATCCATCCATTTGCCTGCAAATTTTAGGATGTCATTTTTTTAACTGTTGAGTAGTACTCCATTGTGTAGATGTACTACAGTTTGTTAATCCATTCTTCTCTATGCAATGAGATTTTCAACAAAGCACATCTTTTGCTGAGAGTTCATTAGGTATCAGGCTTTTGGTTATTTTTTTTCTTTGTTAAATAATCTTACCTTACAAATCATAATAAGATAGACTTCAGGGTCTCTATTTTATAAGTGAGGGACTTACAAAGGTTTGAATACCTAAGTTAAGAATATTTGGTTAATAAGAGGGAGACTACAACATCTGAATTATAGAAAAAGCATAGAAAGTATTACTGAGCACTTACTATGTGCCAGGCTGTGTTATGTGATCTTAGTTCACATGCAAGTCTTTGCTTCAGTGAGGTTATATTTTATTTGTAGACCATGATAGTGAAGAGATAAGTGCACACTGTATAATATTCTTTATTCCTGCCCATATTTTTTTTAAAACATATTAGGTAAGAAGACAGAACAGCTTTTGTTCATGATGTAGTGAGAAATGTTTACCTGTGGGTGGTGACATTTAGCCAAGGATTAAAAGTGTAGGGAGAAGGAGGTGTTTCCAGGATTGTCCCTGGGACAATCATAGCCTGGTATAACTAGCCATTTAGTTCTAGAGAAGTGCTTTTCTTTGATCATTTATAATTTGCAGGCTCATATAGCATCACCTTCCAGAAAGGAAACTGTGGTGGTTTGAAAGAAAATGGCCCCCAAATGGCGTGGCACGATTAGTAGGTGTGTCCTTATATTAGTAGGTGTGGCCTTGTTGGAGAAGTGTTTCACTGTGGGCTTTGAGGTCTCTTTTGCTCAAGTTTCCCTCAGTGTGACACTCAGACCATTTTCTGTTGCCTTCTGATCAAGATGTAGCCAGTATCATGTCTGCTTTCCTGCCACCATGCTCCCTTTCAAGATAATAATGGACTGAGCCTCTAAACTGTAAGTGAACCTTCTCAAATATTCTCTATTGTTGTGGTCAGGGGTTGTGGCATCTGTTCACAACAATAGAAACTCTGAATAAGACAGGGACACACTCAGATCTGACCTTGATCCCTTTCCTCTGAGTTACCTGGGCCCCTTAACTTTATTAACAAGCCAAGACTTCTTCATCTGTTAAATCTGGGCCATTATCCTCATCATTCATGACACTGAAAGTAATTCATAAGAACTTCAGAAGGGAATGTCAGAGTTCTATACCTTCACCATTAGTCACATTTGTGCAAGAGGGGAATGCAAGATAGAAAGTCATCATCTCCTTGGATCTGAATAGGGAGAATGGTTAGACTGGAAGCAGATCCAGGATCTCAGCTGACAGGGGAACCTGGCACAGATGGACAGTGGGCTCTCAAATCCTGTAACCTGATGAGAATCACTTAACATGATGTTAAGATGCATCTCCTAACATACATTGGACAACAGGAGTTTTCAGGGTCTCATGGAGAGGGAAAGCAAATGATAGACAGACAGCCTGTGCTACAGCCTGCTCCACTACCCACTCATTGCCTACTGATTAAAATCTCCAGACTGGTTTGTTGTCAGGTCATCAAGAAATCTGGGTGTGGTCCCCAGGTTACCTCCTCACATGCTGTATAACTCAGAGCCAATCTTTTTGCTTATTTGCTTATATCAAAAGAGTCTTTTAAAAAGATGAATGGCAACACATGTACACTCATACTACACCACACCACACCACACCACACTACACCAGAACTCTGAGAGTGTCCCTGGTGTGACATAATTTACTACTAAAATTGTGGAATATAATTTTGTAAGGAGGCAAAGATTTTAAGTTACAGTCTACCTCATGGGCAATGGAGTCTGTCTAATAACAGAGTGTGAGTTAGTAAACAACTTTGGTGTGAAGAGGAAAAGGGCACAATAGTGAGATGCTCTGGTTCAGTGGTGTTGAATGGGGAGCTGGGGAGTTCCCAGATATTGGAAGGGTGATTATCTGGTTCCCATGCTGATTTGGTTGAATCTACAATTTAGATCTATGACCTTAGACATTTACTGTGTAAATTACATCAGAATTAAATACATGCAAATTTATTAGCATTGTGTTTGCTTCTGACATTCAAAGACATTTTACACTTTTTTCCCCCCAAGACAGGTTTCTCTGAGTAGCCCTAGATGTCCTGGAACTCTCTCTGTAAAACTGGCTGGCTTCAAACTCAGAGATCCACTTGCCTCTGCTTCCCTAGTGCTGGGATTATAGGTGTATGCCACCACAAACTGGGTAAACTTTTTTTAATGATTGCTTAAGATTTGAATTCCTGGAGTTGGTTAGTTCTGGATTCTTTTAGGTCCCAGAGGTTCACTTGAGCAAGGCTTAGAAAACTATTTTCAAGGTGTCTATCTAACTCTGGCTGTGACCCAGTTGCTAATAGAATGCTAATAATTGGAACAGTCCACTGGATTGGCTCTTAACTGGGGGGCTAAACCTGTATCCCAGTGGTCCCTTAGAATGTCTAGAGATGAACAGTGATGCAAATACTTAATATTCCACAGTGGCTGTTGCATGGTAAAGTGTTTGTGGGGGGGTCGGAGAGTGGGGTCAAGGCATACAGGCTGACTCACAACAGCTCAATCTCATTCATAGCCATCATTCCCATTTCTGTCCATTTACTACAGGTTGTAGGGAAGCTGTCAACCATCTATAAGACTCATCTTTGTGTCCCAAAGAACCCAAAGGAGAAGAGGCCTGACACTGTTACATTCTGAGTCTTTCTGGAAATCAGCAGACTGTACAACAGCAGCTTATCTCTGCTGTCCCAAAGACTTGTATCCCTTCTATCCTCATGATATTTCCATGGTAACCCTCTCAGAGGGAGAGAAGGGATAGTGTGCCACTGAGAAGCTATTTTTAGATTCCAGGCCAGATGCTTTGACAAATCTGTTGAGGGATAGAAAATGAATCAAATATAGACTGTTTTTGGTCAAAAAATTAGCATTTAGAATTCATATTATAAATCTGGAAAATAACTTTAAAACTCACCTTAAATATTCCTGTCCCTAGGCAAGCATACTTCTAAGATATGTCTAACACCATACTCTAATATGTAATCATTGTTCCTAACCCCAATTTACTCCATATTCATTCATCTCTGTTCTCATAATGAAGGAGTTGGCAGTGACATTGAATATAATTATTCAGAATGTTCACTACATTATTATGGACAAACCATTTGTTTGGGTTATGCGACCATTAGCACTGGCTAAATCTGTGTGATGCTCATCTTGTGCAACTATGTCACTAGTCCTTCTCCATTCATGTTTTTGATGTGTAAAAATATGTGACATCCTTTATGGATATCCCATTTCTCTTAGGTTAAAGGCTCTTGAGATTTCAAGTGCTATAAAATACAAGATGATGTGATAGGAGTCTAGTAATATGTAATTTTTCCTTCTTTATGATTTAAAAAAGGACATTTGAAGTGTTCAAAGTACTCCTGTTCCTCCCATTCTATTGCACTTGCATGTAGTATTTTCCCCTGGATTTTTACTTATACTTATTCCTTCACTCTCAACACAAATGTCAGAAATGGACCTCTACAGCCAGCAGAGAAGGCACCCTGTGCAATGTTCTTCTAGGGGCTGGTGTATTTCCCTCAAGGTACCTAGCAAACTGTAATACCATATTTATTTATATGTTATTCTGACCTTTATTGTTTCAGACTGTAAGCTCCATGTTGTTAAGGACTTCCACTGACTGTATGTCATGATACATAACCTTTTGCATAATACTGTGTTTGCATGATCAGCTGTTCTGGAGACTAAAGGAAGACAAACAGTTATTTTAAAAAGATATAAGCCTGAATTCTCTGTCAGGAAGAGCAGGTAGATACAACAGATCCTTCTTAATGTAATATCCATTCAATTCAATACCCTTTGGTGATAAAGCTTTTAAAAAACAGTGCAGAAGGTGATATCTTCATCATGGCCAATGCTATATCTGAGAAATTCACAACTAGCAATGCAATCAATGAATCACAAAACAAAACAAAATAAGCATTTTTTCTATCTCAGTAAGGTTTTGTGCATTGTGAAATTGTTCATTCTTTCCATCTCTACTTAACAAAGGCAAGAAGTACTAGCCCAAGTGATCAGAAAAGAATAAAGAAAAAGCCAGGAATGGTGGTGCATGCCTTTAAACCCAGCATTTAGCAGGCAGAGGCAGGTGGATCTCTGTGAGTTTGAGGCCAGCCTCGTCTACAAAGTGAGTTCCAGAACAACCAGGGCTACACAGAGAAACTCTGTCTCAAAAAACAAAAGGCAAGGCAAAAACCAAAATCCAGCAAAAGCAAAACAAGTAGAAAGAAGTGGGAGCCTAATTAATTATGAAGAAATAAAATGTTCCTCCAATGATCACAGAAAGAAGAGATCTGATCATCCCAAAGGCTGCAGTGCATACGTGGTTCTTTTGTCTCTATAGCTTAAATTTTTAAAATTAATTAATTAATTAATTGATTATTATTTGTTTTTTTGAGATTTTACAGTCTCACTCATCTCCCAGTTCCTCCATATCATATCGAATCCTCATTCTTGTAATGTTCTCTCCCCCAAAAGTTACAAAAAATACAAATAAGATAAAAAACAGTAATTAAAAAAGGAAAAAACCGATTCATTCCTCTGCTTTTCCACCTCTCCAACACCTCTTCATTCATCACAGTAACACTGAGAGCTTCTGCGTACCAGGTAGTATACCCCTTTGTTCAAACAGCATTATTTGTAAATATCCATTGTGTAATGAGTTGTTGGGAGGTTCAAGGACCCTGGGTTTGGGACATCATCAAAACTGGACCCCCAACAACATCCCTCTTGAGTCATGGAGATCTTGTGACAATGGTTCTGTAGGATCAGTCCCTTCAAACACTCCAACACATCATGGATGGGATGGATGTTGGGGTGTGATGACACCAGGTCCTGTCTGTGAGCCTGGAGGGTCAGCTGAGTTGGTAGATCCAGGCACTGGGACCACCCCTTTCATGTGAGGGGTGGAGTCTCTTAGGCTTATAGTGAGGGAGTGAGGTGAGATTTCCCAAGTGTGAGATTCCATCTCTCCAATTTGGGGCAGAGCAATTTTACAAAGCAGGGTCTGGACCAGCGCATCTACATTGCCGTGGGTGGTAACCGGAGTCTTAGACACATTGATGAAAACCCTAACTGTGTGGAGGCACAGACCCAAACATGGCCCTTGATAGCAGTTCTCCGTATAAACTTTTTCCCTCTATTTCTATGACAGTGTCTGCAAAGAGGAGCAGCTGACTTAAGATACCTGCTTAGTTCCTAAGACTCTGAATTTAAAATGTAGAGATGATCTACTTTTGTGTCCCGTTTTCCATTAACATTTTTGTGTGTTTCTGTCTTAAACATTTCATATTGGAAGTGTAACCTTAGTGGCTGAACAAGCTTACACTCCCACCAACAATGGAGGAGTGTTCCCCTTGCTCCGCATCCTCTCCAACATAGGCTGTCATCTGTGCCTTTTATCTTAGCCAATCTGACATGTGTCACCTGGTATCTCAAAGTTGTTTTGATTTACATTTCTCTGATGGCTAAAGATGATGAGCACTTTTTCAGGTGCCTTTCAGCCATTCGTAGTTCCTCTGCTGAGAATTCCCTTTTTAGATCTGTTTCCCATTTTTTGATTGGGTTATTCAAGGTTTTGGGCTCTAGATTCTTGAGTTCTTTATATATCTTAGAGATCAGTCCTCTATCACTTGTAGGGTTGGTGAAAATCTTTTCCCATTCTGTAGGCTGTCGTTTTGTCCTATTGACAGTGACCCTTTTTATCAGTTTAACTTTTAACACCGAGTTACCATTTAAACCATTCTTAGCTGTTTTTATAGTCGCTCTCAATCTTCTCAACAAACCAGTTAGACAGATGCTGTTCTTACCACATTTACAGACAATAAAACTCAAGCTTACCTACTTGTTTGCTTTCCAAGCACACACACAAAGCCTGGATCAGTACGCAAGTATATCTAATTAACAAGCCCCTCCCTTTTCACTCTAGTAGTTTATTCTATAATAAAAATTACATCTTCAATGTTCCCCATCAGTCCTTATGTCAAAAGCTTCATTCCAAGAGTG
This sequence comes from Sigmodon hispidus, assembly GCA_004025045.1. Classification (NCBI taxonomy): domain Eukaryota; kingdom Metazoa; phylum Chordata; class Mammalia; order Rodentia; family Cricetidae; genus Sigmodon; species Sigmodon hispidus. Next base: position 84,129 of record PVIH01002297.1, read on the forward strand.
GAGCTGTTGGGAACTAGTATACCTTTAAGGGAGAGAAGGCTAGAACATGGCCTTTCTATCACTGAAGTGTGCTCTCTAGCATTGTTAGGGATGGAACCATGGCCCCTTCTTGATCACTTTTGACTCATAAAGTAATTAGTTCTACTCTACCACATAATTTAAGCATAGGCCCACAAGAATTGAGTCTGTCAGTCCTAGACTGAAACTTCCCAAGCTGGGAGCTAAAATAAATATTTTCTTCTGATAAGTTGATTTCCCCAGGCATTTGTTATAGTGACAGAAATTGAACACATGCCATATTCAACTTTCAGATACATTGCTCAATATGCAGTTCTTTAAGACCTTTTTAAATTAGGTAAGAGCATTTACAAATTAGACAATCTCCTAAATTCAGAATTTTAAGCTTATATACAAAACAATTATGTTTTTACAATACTAGGGTCATGCCTATAATTCAAAGACTTCCTGAACTATTTAATCTTCTAGATGTCTCTCTTCTTGTATGTTTCTACCATCTTTTTATTCCCCCTACCTTTATAGTTGTGAAAAAACCTTTTCCTTCATGGCTTCTGGGTTTTTAGCTTAATTGCTATACTCAGCTGAAGAAATAAGTCATGCTTATGTTTTTATTTTTTAGTCTTTCTTAGCTTCATATGTATACACAATAAAAGATGATCTCACCTCTTCCAAGATTCCACATATTTCCTCCAGTGTGAGCCATCCTTAACTTCAAGAGACTCATTCTTTTTCAAGGATGTGGCCACCACACGTGTAACCTATTCCAGTGGAAGGTCCTACTGTCCTGCACACGTGGGGAACACTAACTGGATCTAATATATCATTCCAAAATCTTTATCAAAATTTGTCATCAGGGAAAAGTTCTCTTTGTGAGGGGAGGCCATTGTACCAGTATTCTTATGACACTGGCTTTTTTTTTTTTTTTTTTTTTACTACTGTTTCTCCATTTATACCTTGAAGATTCATCTGAGTTCTTTAAATACAAAGTAGTGAAGCTCTGGATGGCTAGTGTTAGCTTTAAGTTGTCTGGAATGGTTTCTAAAGTTTAATTTTTTGCTTTATAGAAGTTTTAAGAGTTGTGTTGTTTTAATTAACCTTAACCCTGTCGTGTTAGTTGGTTTTACATGTTGGTGTGATAAAATGTGTAAGATAATCAACTTAATGAGAGCAAGCATTTATTTCAGGTCATGGTTTCAGAGGTTTTATTCCATTGTCACAATGTCAGAGAGACTTGAGTTCATGTTGGTTCAGTCTAGAACTCCTAGTTTTCAGGCAAGTGGCTTCAGGCACCTGACATGCTAATAAGAAATGAAAAACAGCCAAAATGCGTCACTTAAATTTTGTTGTTATTTCTTGCTAAATTGTACATTGCAATCTGTCTCAGGTTGTTTCCTTTGAATTTTATTTTATTTACTTATTTACTGTTTTATTATACATAATAATTTGCTTCATTGTCTTCTTTCATTTACATATACACACACAGTTCTTTTTAAATTTTTATTCTGTGTATATATACATCAATATGGAGGTCAGATGACATCCTGTGGGAGATGATTCTTTTTTACCACCTGGGTCCCTAGTCCGTGAAATGAAACTTAGGTCATTGGGGTGGTGGCAAGCCCTCCTGAGCTATCCAGCTAGCACTATAATATTTTCTTCTTATTTATCCTGGTCACATTCTGTCCTCTCTCTCCCTCACCACCTGAACAGTTCTTTCTGCTTTATGTCACTCATATTCCATCTTCTGTCTTCACCTTCTATCATTTCTTTTGCTCTTTATACATAATAAACACACATATGTAATAAATCTAGATTCTGCATATGAAAACTTCTGGTTTCATCCATTCTCCTCCTAGAGTCACATAGCTCTTGCTGGGGGGGTGTGGTGCATACCTTTAATTTTAGCACTCAGGAGGCAGATGCAGGTGGATGTCTGTGAATGTAGAGCCAGCTGGTCTACAGGGTGAGTTCCAGGACAGCCAGGACTACACAAAGACAACTTGTCTTATTCTCCCCACCCCAACCCCTCAAAAAACCTAAACATAAAACTACAAAAAAAAATCTGACTCTGAATTTAAAAAGGGCTCATTCAACTTTTGTGCGTGTCTTTAATGTACGAGACAAATGTATTACCCAAAGCTATTAATTCAATCTGTGCACACATAGTAAAATCTAAGAGACTAAAAGCAAATATATTTGCACTGCTCTGCTTTCCTTCCAGCAACCATCAGCTGACCTGGAATTTGACCGGGTGGTAATTTATACAACCTGCCTTCGTGTGGTGAGAACAACTTTTGAGAGATGTGAATTGGTTAGAAAGATCTTCCAAAACCATCGAGTAAAATTTGAAGAGAAAAACATAGCTCTGAATGGGGACTATGGGAAGGAATTGGATGAACGATGCAGGCGTGTCTCCGAAGCTCCCTCCCTCCCTGTTGTGTTCATTGATGGCCATTATCTTGGGGTAAGTGTACTGCAGAAGAAAACTGCCTTCGCCATACACGTCACCTAAAAACTGCATGAAAAAATGATGACCTGAGACATGTTCACCCAGATATTTGCTATTTGGAGGTGCTCAGAACCAAAGACTTAGAGTTTTAATTCTATTCCCAACAATGTGCTGCCATGCTGTTCATCCTGTAGAAGTTGAGTGTGAAATCAGCGTGAAAGTGTTTTGCTAAAAAGCAATACATTCTTGAAATGCTCGATTAACTTTGACTTTAAAAAAGTGACCCAAGATAGAACTATGTTTTTAGTGTAAAGAAGAAAAATGGAATATTTTTAAGAGGAACATTTGTAATTTTTTTTTAATTTTCCATAACCAAATATTTAGTTTCTTACCTAGTGAAACAAAAGTGACAGCCTTCTAATGAGGTCTGGAGCTAGAACTGTATCTGTTCATTGTTTAATATCATTTTTGAGTTTGACAGTATGGCAGTGTGACACAGGTCAGGCTTGCTGATAGGCAGAGAGAACCCAGATTTCAGAAAAGCATCACACATACCTCCTTCCTGCCCTTTGATTAACATTGCTGGCGTTGTTCTTCCCTTTGATTTATGAACACACTGGTAAAATACCCCAGGGCATGGCTCATCAGAGAATTAAAATGAAGAGCATAGGGAGATACCAACCACTGAGTGATGCTGCTGACCAAATGATCCCTTATCAGGGATCAAAGACTTTCAGACCTTAGAGGGATATTGGATCTTGGTCATACTTAGCATCTGATCTTAACCTTTAACTTTGAGGGATAGAGAAAAATCTATATTGGGAGGGATTGCTGCTTGGTTTCAGGGAACTTGTGTCTATTTATACTGACTACAGTCATTGCTATCAGAGGCAGCCTATTATCTAAGGGAAAGATAAATGTCAAGAATTCATGATTACATAGCTATGGTGACATGCAATTTTATTTTCACCAGAACTGGAAAAGCACTGCCTTTTGAAATAAAGGAATTTTGACTTGAAGTATTGATCCTCTACCCAGTATGTTTCAACATATTCTCTTAGGTCCCAGAAAACAGTGGCTTGGACAATAATGTTAACAAGAAGGACAGTGATAGTGGTATCTTATATTGCCTTCTCATCCTTCTCCTTTGCATATGTTTGACCCTTAAGATACTCACCCCTCAGCCCTCCCTATGACTTTTGGATAAGAAGCAAATGATTGACTCCAGGCAGCTTTGTTTAAATTCCTGCTCTGATACTCATCATGTGACATTGAAATGACAATAAGGCTGATCTTATAGGTTGATTATGAGAATAGGAGCAATAAAGATTTTCAAGAAATAATGAGAATTTTCTCTTTTCCAAAGGAGTAGCCTTTGCTCCAAGTAATATAGCTAACCAAGGGGGAATGGATGGGAGTTTAGATTATCTTCATCTGACTTTCCCAAACCCTTGCTTTGTGAAAGACTTTATTATGAACTTGGCATGAGATAGATGTTCCATTGAACTTAGATGGGCTGGATACATGACTCAGTTATGCAGCTTCCTTACATTTATTTCTTCTTTCCCTGACTTCCTCTGTGAACAAAGGATGTGTTATTTTCACACTCAAGGGCAATGTAACTTACAAGGATTGTAGATTGTGGCTGAGCATGTAGCTTAGTTGGTTGAGAGCTTGCCTAGTATGAACAAAACCCCTGGATTTCACCCCAACACTGCATAATCTGAGTGTGGTGGCACATGTCTGTAATTCTAGCATACATAATTGGGAAGTAAAAGCAGGAAGACTCAGAAGTTTAAGGCACTTAATTACATGGTAAGTTTGAGGACAGTCTGAGATTCATAAGACCTCATCTTAAAATACAACAACAAAAACAAGCAGGAAACCAAAAGATAGATGAAGACTTTTTCCTTTTAACTATGAAAACATTCTGATATTATAAAATATTTTCTATTATGTGTCTTAGTCAGGATTTTATTGCTGTGATAATGATAAGGGCAACTCTTATAAAAGAAGACATTTAATTGGGACTGACATACAGTTCTGAGGTTTAGTCCTTTATTGTCATAGCAGGAAGCAGGGGGCATGTAGGCAGACATGGTACTTGAAAGGTAGCTAAGAGTTCTACTCTGCATCCACAGGCAGCAGGAAGAGACAGTCAGCCTCTGGGTCTGTGGTGAGGTTATGAAACCTCAAAGCCTGCCTCCACTAACACACTTTTTCAACAAGACTATGCCTATTCCAACAGTCCAAATCTCCTGAAAGTGCCACTTTCTATGTACCTATGAGGGTCATTTTGATTCCAACAACCCTATTGTGTAAGTTTAATTTCATGGAAATTGTATAATTGAAATTAATAGACAACTCTCAGTGTAGTTTTTTTTTTTCTTCTTGTTCTTTGGAGATCTACCACCCAGCTCCCAAACAAATACATGGAGACTTATTCCTACTTAAATGCCTGAAATTAGTTTGGCTTGTTTTTTGCCGGATTTTCTTAAATTATCCCATCTACCTTTTGCCTGTGGGCTTTTACCTTTCTCCATTCTATATGATTTTTTCCCCCTTTTGACTCTATTACTAGCTGTGTGGCTGTGTGGCTGAGTGGCTGTGTGGCTGTGTGGCTGTGTGGCTGTGTGGCTGTGTGGCTGTGTGGCTGTGTGGCTGTGTGGCTGTGTGGCTGTGTGGCTGTGTGGCTGTGTGGCTGTGTGGCTGTGTGGCTGTGTGGCTGTGTGGCTGTGTGGCTGAGTGGCTGACCCTTGTCTTTCTCCTCTTCTTGCTCCTACCTCTTCTCCTCTTTTTCTCCTCCTGTTTATTCTCTCTGCCTTGACACCCCATCCATCCTTTCTCCTTCCTTGCCATTGACTGTTTATTTCTTTATTAGACCAATCAGGTATTTTAGGCAAAGTAAAATAGGTTCACAGTGTAAAACAAATGCATCATAAAAGAATGCAGCACATCTTTGTATCATTTAATAGGTATTCTACTGCATAAAAGAATGTAACAGAGCTTTAACTAATATTCCACAACAGTCAGTGTTTTCAGGTAGACCATTGGTCACACTCATGCGCTGCTCCTGTCCCCTCCTTCTGTTGCCATCCAGGATCCCTAACAGTTTCTGTGTACTTCTGAGGCAATGTATCAGGATGTGATACCTGTCTTGTAATTTGCTTTTCAGATGGAGAGAGAGGTGATTATTACAAATGAGGTCATGATCCTGGCTCTTTCTCAGTTGTGTCTTCCTTCTGATCTCTTTATGTGCACACTCAACAGCTAGGAGAGAGAGCCACGGGGGTAACTCTGTGCTTCTCTAATTTGAAACTCCTGCTATGTACCTGGAGGGAGTCAGAAAACAGAGGCATTTTCTTCTTTCTTCTCAGAAATGGAGAATGATTTCTAATCATACAATTCAAAATATTGGGTCCTGAACAACTTGTATAACAATTCTTCTCCAAATCCAGCCAGTCATTGTTTGAATCTAAATGCAGAACCATCAATGGAATATATTCCCCTATGATGAGTTTCCTCTGCATGGTTCATGGATCTGAAATGGAAGGATGCCCTCTGCTGGGTTTTGGCAGATTATGAAACATTGTTTTTAAGGAAGAAAATTTGGCTACTGCTGATGACTTCCTTAACTCCTATTGTGTTTTTTCTGTATATTTTTAATTACTATTATTATGAACCAAGAAGTCACGCTTTCTATCCCTGTATATCATCATTCAAGGTCCCTTCCCCCTCCTGCCACATCAGGTCATTTTTTCTTCTCCACAAATCCCCATCCCCTCCCTGGGCAGGCAGCAGACAGTCCCATGGTCCCACTGACCCAATATTGCTTAGTTCAGTCTCCACTCCTGACAGATGCAGTTTTGTCCCCCTCTCTCAGGAGTGAGTCAGGTGTTCCTATAGGTGGAGTAGGATCCGAGGAGTCACTCCAAGGTGTTTCTGATCCCAAGCTGTTCAGTGGTTGTGGTTTGCAGCTTGGGCATGCTTGGCTTTTTTCTTGTTTCTTTGTTTAGAGACCACTAATGAGTGAGTACATCCCCTGCTTATCTTTCTGAGTTCGTGATACCTCGCTCAGGAGAATATTCTCCAAGTCCATCCATTTGCCTGCAAACTTTAGGATATCATTTTTTTCTTACTGCTGAGTGGTACTCCATTGTGTAGATGTACCACAGTTTGTTAATCCATTCTTCAGTTGAGGGACATCTAGGTTGTTTCCAGGTTCTTGCTATTACAAATAATGCTGCTATGAACATAGTTGAGCTATAGCCTTTGGAGTATGTCTGTGCATCATTAGGGTATACACCCAGAAGTGGTATTGCTGGGTCCTTGGGGAGATTGATTCTCAATTTTCTGAGAAACCGCCATATTGCATTCCAAAGTGCCTGAACAAGCTTACACTCCCGCCAACAATGGAGGAGTGTTCCCCTTGCTCTGCATCCTCTCCAACATAGGCTGTCATCTGTGTCTTTTATCTTAGCCAATCTAACAGGTGTTAGGTGGTATCTCAAAGTTGTTTTGATTTTCATTTTTCTGATGGATAAAGATTATGATCACTTTTTCAGGTGCCTTTCAGCCATTTGTAATTCTTCTGCTGAGAATTCCCTTTTTAGATCTGAACCCCATTTTTTGATTGGGTTATTCAAGGTTTTGGGCTCTAGATTCTTGAGCTCTTTATAAATCTTAGAGATCAGTCCTCTATCACTTGTAAGGTTGGTGAAAATCTTTTCCCATTCTGTAGGCTGTCGTTTTGTCCTATTGACACTGTCCTTGGCTTTACAGAAGCTTCTTAGCTTCAGGAGATCCCACTTATTGACTGTTGGTCTTAGTGTCTGTGCCACTGGTGTTATATTTAGGAAGTGGTCGCCTGTACCAATTTCTAGAAGTGTATTTCCCACTTTCTTTTCTATCAAGTTCAAAGTGGCTGGATTTATGTTGAGGTCTTTGATCCACTTGGATTTGAGTTTTGTGCAGAGTGACAGGCTGTGATCTATTTACATTTTTCTACACACTTCCATCCAGCTAGCCCAACACCATTTGTTAAATATACTTTTTTCCATTGAATGTTTTGGGCCTCTTTGTCAAAGATCAAGTGTTCATAGGTATTTGGGTTAATGTCTGGATCCTCAATTCTATTCCATTGATCCACAAGTGTGTTTTTATGCCAGTACCAGGCTGTTTTTTTATTACTGTAGCTCTATAATATAACTTGAAGTCAGGGATGGTGATACCTTCTGAGGTTCTTTTGTTGAGTAAAATTGTTTTGGCAATCCTAGTTTTCCTGTTATTCCAAAGCCGAAGGCGTAGTTCCAGCGCAACACATTTAGCTTCTTTCCTGTTATTCCAAATGAAATTGAGTATTGTTCTTTCAAGGTCCAAAAAATATTGTGTTGGGATTTTGATGGGCAGTGCATTGAATCTGTAGTTTGCCTTTGGTGGAATTGCCATTTTTACTATGTTGATCCTACCAATCCAGGAACATGGGAGAGCTTTCCATTTTCTGATATCCTCTTCAATTTCTTTCTTCAGTGATTTAAAATTTTTGTCAAATAGGTCTGTTACTTCTTTGGTTATAGTTACTCCAAGGTATTTAATACTATTTGCAGCTATTATGAAGGGTAATGTTTCCTTTATTTCTTTTTCAGTTCTTCTATCTTTAGTGTATAGAAGGGCTACTGATTTCTTTGAGTTTATCTTGTATCCTGCTACACTGCTGAAGGTGTTTATCAGCTGTAGCAGTTCCCTGGAAGAATTTTGTGGGTCACTTATGTATATAATCATATCATCTGCAAATAGAGATAGTTTCACTTCTTCTTTTCCAATTTGTATTCCCTTAATCTCTTTTTGTTCCCTTATTGCTTTAGCTAAAACTTTGAGAACTATATTAATAGATAAGGGGAGAGCGGACATCCTTCTCTAGTTCCTGATTTTAGTGGGATTGCTTTGAGTTTTTCTCCATTAAGTTTGATACTGGCTGTCGGCTTCTTGTAAATCACCTTTATTATATTTAGGTATTTTCCCTGTATTCCTGATCTCTCCAGGGCTTTAATCATAAAGGAGTATTGGATTTTGTCAAAGGCTTTTTCTACATCTAAGGATATGATCATGTCGTTTTGTTCCTTTAGTTTGTTTACATGATGGATAACATTTACCGTTTTTCATATGTTAAACCAGCCCTGCATTTCTGGGAAAAAGCCTACTTGGTCGTGGTGGATGATATTTTTTATACATTGTTGTATACTGTTTGCCAAATTTTTGTTGAGAATTTTTGCATCAATATTCATGAGGGAAATTGGTCTGTAATTCTCATATTTGCTTTATGACCAATTATGTGGTCAATTTTGGAGAAAGTTCCATGAGGAGCTAAGAAATATGTATATTCCTTTGCGTTTGGGTAGAAGCTTCTGTAGATATCTATTAAATCCATTTGCGACATAACCTCTTTTAGACTCCTTATTTCTCTGTTGAGTCTCTGTCTGGTTGACCTATCTAGGGTTGAAAGTGGGGTATTGAAGTCTCCCACTATTAGGGTTTAAGAATTGATGTGAGATTTGAGCTTTAGCAGTGTTTCTTTTATATAAGTCGGTGCCCTTATATTGGGGTTAAATATTCAGGATTGAAATCTCCTCTTGACCAATTTTTCCTGTGATGAATAAGTAGTGACCATCTTGGTCCCTTTTACTTGCTTTTAGCATAAAGTCTACTTTGTTAGATATTAGGATTGCAACTCCTGCTTGTTTCTTAGGACCATTTGACTGGAAAATCTTTTCCCAACCCTTTATTCTAAGTCTGTGTCTGTCCTTGTGTTTGAGGTGTTTCTTGCAGGCAACAGAAGGATGTTGTTGTATCTGGCTTGTTAGTGTGTGACATTTTATAGGAGAGTTGAGTCCATTGATATTAAGGGAATTAGTGACCATTGATTGATATTTCCTGTCATTTTTGATGTAACTTGTTTATATTTCCTTTCTCTGGAGTATTCTTTGGTGGAATTATTGATTGTTTGTGGTTTCATGGGTGTATCTGGGGTCCTTTGGTTGGAGTTTTCCCTCTAATACTCTCTGTAGTGTTGGGTTGGTAGATAGATATTCTTTCAGTCTGACTTTGTCGTGAAATATCTTGTTTACTCCATCTATAGTGATTGATAATTTTCCAGGGTATAGTATTCTAGTTTGGCAGTCATGTTCTTTTAGAGTCTGTATAACTTCTGATCAAGCCCTTCTAGCTTTCATAGTTTCCATTGAATAGTCAGGTGTTATTCTGATGGGTCTGCCTTTATATGTGAGTTGGCCCTTTTCTTTTGCAGCTCTTAAAATTTTTTCTTTGTTCTGTATGTTTTGTGGCTTGATTATAATGTGGCATGCTGACTTTTTGGGGGGTCATAATTATTTGGTGTTCTGTC
>PVIH01002297.1:94094-195423 GCA_004025045.1 Sigmodon hispidus
TCCTTCTTCTATTCCTATTATTCTCAAATTAGGTCTTTTCATGGTGTCCCAGATTTCCTGAACATTTTGAGTTATGACTTTTTTAGTTTTACTATTTTCTTTGACTGATATATCTATTTGAGCTACTGAGTCTTCCACTTCAGAGATTCTATCTTCCATCTCTTGAACTCTGTTTGTTATGCTTGTATCTGTGATTCCAGCTTTTTTCTTCAGATTTTCTATTTCCATCTTTGCCTCATTTTGTGCCTTTTTTGTTGCTTCCATTTCAGTTTTTAGTTCCTGGCATGTTTCTTTCATAGATTTGTTCATCTCTTCCAATTTTTTGTTTGTATTTTCTTCTATTTCTTTAAGGCTATTTTTCATATCTTCTTTGAGCTTCAATGATTATCATAAAGGAATTTTTGGTGTTGCTTCCTTCTGTTTTCTCTTCATTGCTCAGTTCAGGTCTTGTATTTGTAGGATCACCACTTTCTTCTGGAGTTACCTTGTTGTTCTTTATATTATTATGTAAATTTTTGCACTGGCATCTGCCCATGGCTTCAGTGGTTCACGATTAGGTGGTTCCTGGTCAGTTGTGGCATCGGGCTTGTGTGCCCCTGTAACCTCTCAACAAAAGGTCTGCTCAATCTCTAACTCTGCTCTGGGCAGGGGACTGAATTTCCAGTCTTAAATCTTTCTCTGCTTGACCAATTGGAGGCGAGGTGGTGACCGTGCAAATTCCCTCAGCAGCAGCTGGGGGGGGGGAGGGCATGGCAGTCAGAGTTTATCTCCGTCTTTTATAGAGTGCGTGGGTACATGCTCTGCAGACAGCACCAAGTCCCGGAACCGGATTTAGAACCAAAGTAAGCTCAACTCTCCCTGGCCTGCTGACCCCTCCTCACCTCTGGGTGGGGTCTGAGTCTGTCCTTCAGGGTCCCCAGTCCTTATCTGTTTTCTCAGTTGGAGGTGGGTAGCTATGCAAATTTCCTCAGCAGCAGCTGGGTGTATTGTAACAGTCAGAGCTACAGAGTGAGTGGGTACAGGCTCTGCAGACAGCACCCGGTCCCGGAACCGGAACCCTCCTATTGTGTTTTAAACACTCACAAGAAGCCATTTAAGTTCCTTTGAAATTAGGTGAGTGAGAATGATCAGGGTGTGGGAATCACCTATATAGTACAACTTTCTTTAAAGAGGGAGAAATAGAAGAGCCAGAGAAGGAGAAAGAAGGAACAGGGCAGGGCAGATGGAAACATAGTTCAGACAGGGAGATTGGGCAGGGAGAGCAGGGTAGTGTTTGGTAGCTTCCTTGCAGATATACTACCATCATCAAGAAATAGGTAGGTGATACCGGCTGAATTCATTGTGTTCTTCCAAGAAAAGCCAGTGAGCTGAACAAGCAAGAATGGAGAAATCTACAAAAATTACTTTTTCATACAGTTCCCACATCCAACAATACTAAAAGCTGAAGATGGAAGCAATGAAACACTTGATGAGAAAAAATTTATTTTAGTAAGTAAGCGTTCACTGTCCAGGGATGCTTTGGCGGGGGGCGGGGGGCGCAATGGATCAGAACTTCTTTCAGAAATTCTTCTGGTATTTTGGCATCATAAGTAACTTTAGAAATAGGCTAGAAATCAGGATTTTTTTTTGGACCAACCATCAAATCTACAATGGAAACATATAAAATTCACATTGGGATGAGGCTGCAAACAGAAATGAGCATAAATGGTGTCATGGCAAATAGCCATTGATATACAGAGACCTCTTTAAGTAGTTGAAGATAGGTCTTTACAACTGATATTTCTGTGTCTATGTTCTCCTGAGCGAGATCTCACAAACCCAGAAAGATAAGCACGGGATGTGCTCACTCATTAGTGGTCCTTAAGCAAAAAGTATTCTTTTTTCCATTGAAGGAGGGGAAATCTTTAGCATGAATGTCTTGGATCTTCAGCTTTCCTTACAATGATACTATTTGGAACCAGTATCCCTCTGCATTTGATCTCCTAAAAGATTGCTACTGTGCCATCCACTTCTAAGAATTAAATACAATGAATAAATGAGAAATTAAAGAAAAGTTAAGTGACAGAAACTTTAAAAAGGCACAGAATTCTGGTCCCAACTCCCAGTCCAGTCAAAGAGAGTGAGGAAGGATTATATAAGCAAAAGAGTCAAGATCATGATGGGAAAATCCACAGGGACAGTTCAGCTATTGGGAGCTCATGGGCTCTGGACTGACAGTTGGAAACCTGCATGGGACTGAACTAGGCACTCTGAATGTGGAAGAAAGTGTGTGGCTTGGGCAGATTGTGGGGCCTCTGGCAGTGGGACCAGGATTTATCACTGGTGCATGAACTGACTTTTTGGAGCCCATTCTGTATAGAGGGATACCTTGCTCAGCCTTCATATGGTGGATGGGTTTAGTCCTGCCTCAACTGGATATGCAGACTATATTGACTCCCTATGGGAGTCCTTACCCTCTCTGAGAAGTGGATGAGGGGCAGGGTGGGGAGAAGGTGGGGGCTAGTAGGAGGAGGGGAGGGAAGGGGAACTGTGGTTGGTATGTAAAATCAAAAAGGAAGTTTTAAATAAAAAAATAAAACTTTTTTAAAAAGAACAAAGACATTTACTTTCAGTCTACTTCAGGAACATTTCTAAAGATTTCTAAGCATTGTTCTTGAAATGCAGCAAATAAGATGGTAAAGAAAGTATACTGGTAGAGCTGTGCAATTTGTTTATGTCTTAAGCTGTATTTACAAAGCAGTCAATAAGTTAAAAAATCATAAAAGAAAAAAGAGTTACAGTGATCTAAGGTTTGAAATGAACAAAGAATTTTTGTTAGGAGTTAAATGTAGACTAAGTGTGGAGTGGATATAATGTGCAAGATATCCTAAGAGTTCACACTCTTCCTCTTACTGTTAACTGGCTGACTTTTTCATAACAATGCTGGCCCTGCAGGCTCCATCCATGATAAGTATAGTGGCACCAGAAAAGATATATATGAGTCATTAGTAAAGATTAAAGGCTTTAACTGAGAAGAGCAAAGCACCCAAAGGTTCCTTTCTATAAAAATTTTAGATTAAGATATAATTACGTCACTTCCCCTCTTCTTTGTCCCATTCTAACCTTCTGTTTTCTCCTCACTCCTTCCCAAACTGATGACCTCATTATTAATATTATATATTGTTTTTTTCCTACCTGAACACACATATTTACCAGTTTGAGACTAGGATTCACACGAGTGAGAAGATACAGTATTTGTCTTTTTAAGATTGGGTTACCTCTCAGAATGGTCTTAGTTCTTTTCATTTTCTTGAAAATATCCTAATTTCACTTTCCTTTATGGCTGAATTTCATTGGATAAATGTATGACATTTCCATTATCTATTATCTGTTGATGGATGTTGAGAGTGAGTCCATTCTTTGCTATTGTAAATAGAACAGAGACAAACCTCAATATGGTAGGAGTGGTAGCCTGCAGAACCCCTTGGGTGCATCCCTGGGAGTGGTATAGCAGAGTCATAGGCAGCTCTGTTTTTAGCTTATGAAGGAAATCTCAAGATGTACCATAAAAAGCAACAGGCTTTTGAAACCTAAAAGCTCACCCCTAGTGACACACTTCCTCCAATAAGGCCACACTTCCTGATCCTTTTAATTCTATCAAACAGTTCTACTCCATGGTGACGAAGATTTCAGATATCTCAGCTATCTCTGCAGCCAATGCCAAAGTTCTGACTGTAATTTATCTCCCATGCCGCTGCAGTCAACTCAATTTTTTGAAAGTCAGAGAATAAGAACTTTGAACCTGTTAATGCACAATTGAGTTATTTGCTCCAGAAACTTAATGCCAATTGGAAGGATTTTTTGAGGAAAGCAGACATGTTTTTCTAAATTACACAACAAGGAACAACATGACACATACAGTGTCTTTTCAGTATATGTGTGTGTACGAATATATTTATGCATGTACATATACATATATATATGTATAATTTTACACATTGAAACGCATTGTCACCTTAGCATAGGACTTTGTTATCTCTTACTGCTATAATTCTCTGCATGGATGATGAAGTACCTGGTGATCCATTACTTAATACTCTACAGAATGTGTGAAAGTTTCAGGCTTCAGTTGGTGCACTGGATTTGTCCACCATAAAAATGTAATATAATTGTACCTGTTTGAAATTGGGCTGCAAATTAATGACGGCATAGGTCACACCATATATTAGAGCTCCCAAGGAAGCAGATCTTGTGCTTCTTACTTGGGATATTAGTTGTTAATTATTCTCAGTCTTATTGGACAGGAAATGTACTTGCAGTTGTCTTAAATTACGCCAGATACTTTGAACACTACAAAGTGAATCAAACTCATGAACGTAAGTGAGGTGAGTGGAAGCTAATGGAGAAAATTTCCTAGGCATCAATTTTCAGTCACACCTGAAATCCCTCTCAATGAAGAAAAAGGTGTTGATTGCTTGCTTAGAAGCTCAGTTTTAGGTCTATGGAGCCAAGATTTATTGTCTTCTCAGCCACCAGAGGGCTCTCTTACAGCATAAGAACTATACTAAATATTTAAGAAAGCAGAAATAGGATAAAACACTTGCAATACATCTTTCTTTAGACCAGAATACTAAAAAAATCAATATCTTAAATATATGAATTACAATTAAATTACCAAATTTAGGATACTTTTCAGAAAAAGAATCAGGCTAGGGAAAACAATTTTAACTGATGACGCAAAGCCTTTAAAAATGGTAACTATTTTGTAACCCGGGGCTTAATTCTGGGCCAAACTTTTATATATTCATTTATCTTTGACTGGCAAACTGAAAGAAAAGTGTGTGTGTGTGTGTGTGTGTGTGTGTGTGTGTGTGTGTGTTGCCTCTGAGAATGGCTGGCTCTTAGCACTCATTTTCTGTAAACATAGTTTGTTAATGGGATATTATATATGATTACAATTGAGTGAGGACAGGGATTTATCAAACTACAGCCCTGAGCCCAGTTTCGGGCTTTCTTCTCTCCAGGTAGGATCAGCATGCATTGTGTTATGGTTTTGTTCTGTTTTTAATCACACACCTCCGGCTCCCCATTGATTGAGCTCAACCCAGGGTACCTCTCCCTCCAAAAACAAACAACAACAAAAATTAAGCTAAAGATCCAGCCATATGTTTCATCCTGATGGCGTCAGATGAGAAGAACGCTGTAAAGAATAAAATGGAGCACACCATCTGGCCAACAGCAATTAGGGAAGCGAGTGGTCCATAGGCTCACATGGACTCCTCATTCAATTTGACCTTGTAGGAAACCAACAGGGGCTGGTACTCAATGCCTCCAGGGGCTAGTGAAAGCATCTTTTTGTTTTGATTTCAGCTCTTCTTCCTGAGTCATGTTGCCCATCTGAGGCATTAAGGAAGCTGGATGAAGAGTTTTACTTTTCAAATTAATCTCTATGGAGCCCTAATAGCTCCTTCTTGTTTTCCTTTGTGAGCTATGATGGAAATGAGAGGGATTCCAAACTGTCTTCCAAATGCAAATGGTGCCTTGCATTCTTCTCACGTTATTGTTTGCTACACATGTTTTCCTTTGGAAGACTTAAAATAAACAAAAAGGTTCAGTGGAGTAACTTGGAGAATCACTAAACTAAATGTCCAAACCTCTTTCTGGCAATCACATGTTATTTGAGTTTCTCTGGCCCTTGGGCCATAGTGCTTGCCCTACATGTGGAGTAGCATCTGAATTCAGTGCAACATTTTCTTTTTGCTCCGTACCTTTCAATAAATCATCTTGAGAACATCAAATGAACAAGCTGTCTAGTGAGCAAATAGTGACTTTCTTTTGGTCCATGGCACTGCGAAATGTTCTAAGCAGTCCAAAGATGTGAACTCACAATTCTTCCAATCTGAGCTAAAATTAAAGGAGTACATGGTGCTGGGGATGATGAACACATGCTGCCTTTCTTGATGCTGTACTGTTGGTGGTAAGTGCTAAATTAACAATAGAAATATATTATTTAGGAAGAGGGATGAAAACATACTTTAACTAGGAACATTAAGGAAGATTCCAAAAAGGACGTAGAATTTGAGCTGTGTTTTGGGACAGGCATACCATTGTAATGAGTGAGTGGGGATGCATTCCTGGTTATACACCAGTGGTTTCTCTAGCATGAGGTTTCAAAAGAAGAATAATGGTCACTGTGCTTAGTTAATAATGATCCTCTATTCTCTCTGAGAGGTGTGGTTCCACCTAGTGCTAGGAAGGATCTATGTGATGAAACCCGATATGGAAAATCTCAAGTGATTCAGTGAGTTTTTCCTGAGCAACATAAATCACTTGGAAACATCAGTATTTAAGTTAAAAAAAAGTTTTATTGAATTTTCCAGACACAGCACAGATGGTGGTAATCCCTTTCTATTGTATCTAACTTTCCACTGGTATCGCGGTAAAAACCCGCCCTGAGATATGTTTATAAACAGGGTTTATTTGGAGAAAATAGCTTACAAAACAGAGCCGGTTTTAGGAGAAGGTGACAGGATGAGGTTGCAGCGCGCCGGAGCCTTTCTAAGGAAGATTCTTCATCCCCACGCCGTACGTCCGAACTCCCGGGCAGCTGGAGCGAACTGCGCACTCGGTCGGGGAATTCTCGTGAGAGAATGACGACTTCCTGTCCTGGTCCCCTCCCTCGAAGGTCTACTTCCGGAATCCTTTTCAGTTAACCACGCCCAGCTCGTCTCCATTCCTATGACGTGATCATTCACATATACAGTTCCTGATTTCCCGCTACACACTGGGGCTGTGAATTGAAGACCAAAGGCATCAAGAGTCTCTTTCTACACCCTGAGAACTTGGGATGTCTCCCAGTCACTGAAGTGTGTCGTGCTCTAGACCTTGAAAAGCACAGCTTGAACTTCAGCGTTCAAATTTTCCCTTGAATGATTCCAGAGAGTGGGTGAGGCAGGCACCTGAGGACCTGGGGGAGGTAGAATCCTCTTAGTACTAAAATATTTGCTGAGAAACTGGCTCCCACTATCTATTGAGTTCTGTCACTGGGGAAAATTAGGGCAAGACCTACATTCTCTGAGTTTTTCCAAGTCAAAATAAGACATAAATCAATTCTTTTCTCTTACTGACTGAAAGCCCTGATGCAGACCAGCAAAGAACCCTAGTGCCACTTCATAGACCAGCGGCTGTCCACCTTCCTAATGTTGTAGGCAGTTAGTACAGCTCCTCAGGCTGTAGTGACCCCCAACCATAAGATTATCTTCATTGCTACTTCATAAGTGTAATTTTATTATTGTGAATCATAATGCAAGTATTTGATATGCTAATAGTCTTAGGCAACCTCTGTGAAAGGGTATTTTAATACCCATAGGAGTTGCAACCCGTATGTTGAGAACTATGGTCTTAGATAAAGGGTAGAAAAAATAAAAATAAGATCTATCCTGAAGATCGCCATGTTCAGTCATATTCTAGGGAAAATAAGACTCAGGTAAAGAGTAGTTCTTCACTATAGTCATTCAAGATTATTTAAAAATATACCATAGCTTTTTCTATTAAAAATATTAGCTTAATACAAACATAGAATAAAATGTCCAGTTACATTTTGTTAAAGAAAACAGTACACACACACACACACACACACACACACACACACACACACACACACACACACACTTCATCACTGAATAGCTTGACATTTTATGAAGTAACTATATGTCCATGGAACCCTATCCTGAGTAGTTATAAGTCACATAAGGGTGTATGGCCTACACTTACTAGAAGTCTGCACCAAGACTGAAAAGATCAATGTAATGTCAATATGCAGCTTAATGTTTATCCAAATATGATCAAGTTATGACCAGAGGATGAAGCAATGAATAAAAAAGTTGTAAGAATGCCTTCTTGGGCACATTAAGCTGGAATCTGGAGACTCTCCCACAGGATGATATTTTGAGGGCTTGTATGTCATGTGAACAGTTGCAGTACAGTTCACACCCTCCGTGGCTGACTGACTCCTACCTGTTCATCGTTGTTATGATGAGCTGAAACTGTCTGAAACTGGGAGCCAAAAGAAATCTTTCTTCTTTTAAATTTACTTTGTCAAGAACTTTGTCAGTGCTATAAGACAAGTGAGTAACAGAGAGAGTAGAAATGCAGTCTCTTTTTCATACCTCATTGCTCTGCAGACGGAACTGAGCTTTTCTAGAGGGATGACTTCAGGCATGTGAGTGCATTATTCTGTGCCTCAGTGTTTATATCTGTAAAATGGACAGTTAAGAGATATCTCTGTTCCATGAAGCTTATTAGGCCTTATTTGTGTGCAATAGATCCAGACTGTGTTAGAAAATGACACCAGGGCATATATTCCCTTACTTTTCACTGGTTGTAAATAGCCTTGAAAGGATCTTAAAGTCTCTGTGATATAACATATTTCCAAAAACTTTTATAATTTTTAAAGATATGTATTTTTTTTTAAAAAAAATTGCCTGTATATTCTAGAATAATCATGACCATCCACTAGTTTCCGTCCTTAATGTTTTCATCACAGTGGAGACGTCAGTTGATAGAAGATGGACTCAGTTAGTGTGGGGGAAACATGTTGATACTGGCATATAGGAGTCAGAGGACAATTTGATAGACTCAATTCTCTTCTTCTATCCTTGGGTTACCACCATGAATTGAACTCAGGTTCTCGAACTTGGCAGCAAGTGGTTTAGCAGCTGAGCCATCTTGTGGGCTCCTTTTCTGACATCTCACATTTTCTCTCCAGGCAAACAAGTAAGTGTTTCCTCTGTTTTCTTAGTGGCTCTTAACCTTCCTAATACTGTGATCTTGTAGTACAGTCTCTCATATTGTGATAATCCCCAACCATAAAGTTATTTTGTTGCTACCTCATAACTGTAATTTTGCTACTGTTATAAATTATAATGTAAATATCTGAGATGAAAGATATATGATTTGTGATGCCCAAAGCAGTTGCACCCACATGTTGAGAACATGTCTTAGTCTGTTCCACCAACTCTTGATTCTGTTTAAACACTATCTTCTACTTGCAGGCACTTACACTGTTTTTCCTGCCATTTATAGGACATGTCCTAAAAGAAATTCTGACATCAAATGTAGATATGCTATGCTTCTCTATATTTGTATTAATGATTCCTAGGTGGTTTGAGTATTGTACAAAGCTTTGAGTTAATAATTGAAGAAAACAGTTGTAAGCTAATTTTTGGCTTTGTAATTAATTTATTTTATTCCAGCCTTTATTAATTTCTTCCCCTTGTCTTGCTAATACACTTCTGGTGTTCACTTGTGGTTTCTAGAATTAGTAGTTTGTTTTTTTTTGTCTAAGATACTAAAACTCATTGATGTGAATTTATCTCCTGAAATAACTTTCGTGATACAAATAAATTTGATTTATCACATCTTAATTTTCATTATAATTAGGATCAGTAGAAATTAAAAATTGCTGCATTATGTAAAAGTTCTTCAGAAAATTTATTAATTTTTAGGAAAGTGAATGGGCTTTGTTTTATAGATATTGCTTATTATTTTATTGTGATAAGACAATATAATCCATGGAGTACTTATCATTTGGAATTTATTGATATTTTCTCTGAAGTTTAAACTATGGTAAGGTCTTTATAGAACTTTTATAGTCCTTTGCAAAGAATGCATTTCTTTCACACACGTGAGCGTAAATACTACACAGTTTTTTTTGGCCTTTGTTTATTTATTTGTTTTGTGAGACAGGTTCATGTAGTCCAGGCTGGCCTCATACTTGCTGCATAGCCATGAGTAGCCTTGACCTCTGGGTCCTCCAGCTCCTCTTCTTCTGTGTTGTGAAGATAGACGTACCACCACATTCTGCTTTAAATCATATATTAGAGATGCACATCACTCACATACCTGTTCTTGCTTTCATCTAATATCTTATCAGATACAGTGGTATGATTTCACTGGTTGAGAGTCAAATGTTGGTTTGACTGTGTGCTGATGTGTTTGTTGTAAGCCCCTGGTCCTGATGTAATACTCTACAGCTACAATGCTAATTAATCACCTAAAGCTGATTAAATCTGACCAAATGGAAATTTTGGCTTGAACTTGTCCTTCTATATTAATATGTTTAATTTAGGGCTTTTTTTTAGTTAGTCTTATTATTTCTTTGTTTATAATAAGGATTCAATAGTCTAATTTATAAACAAAAAGGAACCCTGTATTTCATATTACAGATACAGTTTGTAAGTTTATATTTTAAGCAAGGAAGTTTAACCATTTAAATGTGTTGTCTTAAACAAACTGCTATCCTTGTCATGATTTCATCTGTGAGTGATTGTGCATGCGTGTGTGTGTGTGTGTGTGTGTGTGTGTGTGTGTGTGTGCGTGTGTGTGTGAATACTTGTGTTTATAAATATATGAATGCCTGCATGTGGAGGTAGGATTTCAATGTTGGGCATCATTCTTTAGGCACTGTCCACTTTGATTTTTAAGAAAGAGCCTCTCCTTAATTTGGAAATCACCAAATAAGCTGCCTTGTCCTATAATCAGCTCCCAGGAACCTCTTTCTCCTTACTGTATTTTATACCATGTTATTCAGTTTTTATTATATTTTATTTTTTCCTATTTTATATGTATATATTGAATTCTCTACTTACACATACACACACACACACCTATACCTCCCCCCATCCTTATCTCTGTTTCTTTGTAGTTTGGGGGAATCCTACAAAAAGCTGTCATGAGGGAATCACAGCACAGCTTCTTGGGTCGTGGTTCATAGATTCTAAGTTGTCTTCTTGCTGTTTTGTGTGTGTGTGTGTGTGTGTGTGTGTGTGTGTGTGTGTGTGTGTGGTGCGCGTGCAGAAGGCTTCCCCTGCATTTGTGCTGTCCAAGTGCTGATTTCTCAGTCTTTCACTCATCATCTCCTTCTATGAAATCTATGGACATCTGTGACATATACATAGAAGATTATTATTGTCCTTCCTTCTTCCCAGCAACAATTTTCTTCATACCAACCAAAAAGAAAATATTTTAATAGCATCAAGTGTATCCCCATGATGACACAGCCTAAATACTTCCTTGTGGTTAGACAGTAACATTTCCAGCAGAGTGGCTTGTCTTACAGATAGTGCTGAATATAAAAATCTTAGTGCTGTGAAATTGTGTTCTCAGAACAACACGAAAGAGATGAGAGAATTGTACAACCTATGGACATGAAGAGCTTCAACAATGTATTTCAGCGTCTCTGCTTCGGACAATTTACACAAAATACTTTTGTTATAATTTTAAACACATTTTAAGTATATGGTTTTTAAATACAGACATGATCCATTTAAAACTTTTCTCTGTTTAGCGGGGAAATTACAGTGTGCCCTGTAATTATTTTCGATTGTTTTAGACTTTGCTGCAAATAGGTATCGGCGTTATTTACAATTGACCACTAAGAGGCGCTAGGATTCCATAGCTGCTCCAGAAAGATACACTTGGAAGCACAGGGGCAGAAAGCCGAGTTGATAGTGTTAAGGAAAAGCTACAGGTGGTGTGAATCTTCTTAAACTATGAAAGAGTTCATGGTATATGTAGTCTCAGCATTAATAAAATGAATTTTAGTACCAGGCAGTGACATTTCAAATGTCTGATGATTTTATCCATCTATGGAACGGAAGAACATGACACTTGCCTGGATAATTCAATCAATTAACCAGAGCACCATCTTTGAAGAATTAGAAGGGTTGTTCACCAAATTGTAAGATCAAGAATTTTGCAACCAGACCAAGACAAGGTTTTATTGACTCTGAGGTCTCGGAGATGCTACAAACCAAACTCGTACTCGGTACTGATGCTGACAGTGGCTTTAACTATTACCCCAGGCTTCTGAGAGGAAAATCTCAAATATAAAAACTGCTCACCCTTTTAGATTTCTTCATCATGCTGCTTTATTAGAGATAATCTTCTTGTGGATATTCAAGTTTATTTTGTTTTTATAAATTTATTTATTTGCTTATTTTACATCCTGGCTGAGTTTCCCCTTTCCTCTCCTTCCAGTCCTACAACCCAATCTCCTATTTTCAACCCCTAATCCACTCAATGATAATTTCTAATCAATTAGGAGCACAGACTTTTGTTGTTGTTGTTAGCCTACTGTTTGTTACATTAGAAGCACACATTTTAAAATATGCTTTTCAGGATAAAATTTAGGGGTCAAAATGACTTTCTTAGAAGAAAAATTACTAAAGAAGTGAAGTGGAAATTTAATTCTGCCAGTAAATCCTGTTTAAGATGTAGCGCTGCAGCAACCCATCTCTAACATAAATAGAGTTATAGTTCTCTGTCCTTGTGACTTGTGGTTTGCTCTGCTGTGGCTAATCCTGTCTGATTAAAAGTATACATTATGGCAGGGTAGAAATAGCTTTGGTTACAAAATGACAGGGAACAAAGCAAGGCCATAAATTTCTAGATACAGTGTGATTTTATGACCCTAATAAGTCATCTTTAACTTTGACCTAAAGTTGCTAGGAGAATAAATCATCTTATATTTTCTAACTTGTGTTTTTAATGTGTGGGAAGAAATCTTGACATATAAATATTCTGTGCAGTTGGAAGATTCACTGTGTAATTCCAATAAGCCTATAGATTTTTTTTTGTGATCAAGTTTTATTTTTTTGTACCCAAAATTGTAGTCAAGCAGTCACTTCCTTGTAAATTTATATAGCAAGCTCAGAAATACTGAGTACAGATTTATTATAGAGAGCTAGCATTCTTAATTATGATGTTATGAAGATGACTCTGTGATGTATGCTCAAAATTGCAATTACAGAAGTTGCCAAAATAATATACTGCTTATATGAAAGTATAATCGTCAATAAATACCACAAATTTTAAGTCAGTATATTAACAAAATGTCAGTAGATTGCATTGTGGATATATAGGCTTACATCTCAGCCTCTCCATAATATGAAAACCTCAAATTCTTTGAGCACATTCTCTCAAAGAATACGAACTTTATATCTTCCAAATGTTGTTCACTTCTCTTTCTTTTCTTTAATCCTACCCATATTAGCTCAGCCTCTTATTGTATGTAGCTAGTCAATGACAATCTTTGGATCAAACTTTCTTATATGTCATTTATATTTTAAGTGATATGCTTGGACAAGCATTCTATATTAAAAGGAAATAGCTACCCATAGCTGTAGTGCCTTGTATATAGACTTGAATTATATTTATTGTCTGCCATCTATGAGAAACTTCAAATACTTGAAGTTTATTTTACATATAAGATAGTTTGTCAAATTGTGATTCTGTTGGGCTGAAATCATATTTAGTCACACAGGTTGTGTCTAGGCTAGTATTCAAACACTGAAAAAACTATGGCAGAAGAGAATAATGTGGAGCTGAATATGCAGATTTTGAATTCAACTTCATTTGGTCTTGGATTTCTGAACCCAAGCTTTGCTTGAACATGGGATTGCCTGCCCTGGCTGCAATAGTTCCCAGAAGGAGAAACATGACCATGTGGAGCATGGAAGGACACCAGTGTCTTTCCACACTCTTCTCTATCTTTTTTTTTTTTTTTTTTTTTTTTTTTTTTTTTTTTTTTTTTTTTTTTTTTTTTTTTTTTTTTTTTTTTTTTTTTTTTTTGAGGCAATGTCATTAACTTAGTCCAGCAAGTTCTGGAGATGTCCTTCACTCTGCCAGCACTGAGGTTAAAAATCCATATCATCATGATTTAAAAAAAATTTAAAACTAGTAGATTCATTTTCATATGATACCCATGTCCAACTTCTTTATGTAGTGTTGGGGATTTGATCTTATGTCTCCAGCCTTGTGATGCAAGCACCTCACTTTTGAGTTTTCTCCCTATTACCCCAAGCTCCCATTATAAAGTAGAAGAGGTTAACAATTATTTTAATGCTCCCACTTACTGAGCATGCGATTAACAGGGACCCTGGTGAGTACTTCTCACGCAGGATCTTACTGGGTCCATCCACCTTTATGAGGTGTCTATTTTGCTCTACTTTTGCAACTGGAGGGTCAGAGGCTATCTTGTAGGATATAGTCCTCTGAGCAAAATAGCCACTGTCTTTATGAGATCAGCTGTGCCTGTTTCCTAGAATCCATTACCAGGAACTTGACATTTCTTCAAAGGATAGGTCAACTGACCCTCACCTGAGTTTCTAGTTCCTTCTCACAGCCATCTGTATACAATTATGCCCCAAGGCACATGGGCTGCAGTTTTGGGAAGTAATTGAGTATATAGTCTGAGAAAGGTTAACAGAAGGGGCCCCCAGTGTCATGGGTTGGAAAGCCATCATTCATGCTATGTAAAGATTTCCTAGTGAAGCTGCATTGGGGTCACCCACACTCTTGCTGGCAATCTTTTATCAATATTCTTTAAGTAAGTCCAATAATCTCATTGGTCCCCAGGGTAAATTTAGGTGGCATTTTCCTTTGGTTTGTTTGCGATCTTATAAGGAGGGGAGACTTACTTAACATCTGTTTTGAAGGCCCAAGAAACCCCCTTAACTGTCTGGATGGAAAGTGGAAGAAGAAAAATTTGAATAAGATCATTTTTTAAAAAGATTTACTTATTCATGTGGTTGCTGGGAATTGAACTCTGGATCTATGGAAAAGCAATCAAGTACTCTTAACAAGTGAGCCATCTGTCCAGCCCAAATAAGATCTTCTTAACCTAAGCCTGTAGTCATAGCCCTGCAGCTCAACTATGTTTCTTTTTGTTGTTGTCTTTTTTGGGGGATCTCTTTTAGAACTTATGGCTTTTGTGGGGGCCCTACCACTCAACTCACAAATAAATCAAAAACATACACACATACATATGGAATTTTATACTGCCAGCCTTAGCTTGACTTACTTTTAGCCAGCTTTCCTTAACTAAAATTATCCCATCTACCTTTGCCTTCAGGCTTTTACTTTTTCTTACTTCTTATATCTTACTTTCACTCTTACTCCATGGTTGGCTGTGCACCTGGGTAGCTGGCCCCTGGAATCCATCTCCTTCTCTGGGTCTTTTCTTCTCAGATTTTTCCTTCTATTTATTCTCTCTGCCTGCCAGCCCCAACTATCCTTTCTCCTGCCTATCTATTGACTGTTCAGCTCTTTATTAGACCAATCAGATGTTAGATAGGCAAGTAACACAGCTTCACAGACTTAAACAAATGCAACATTAAATAATGCAACACATCTCTGCATCATTAAAACAAATGTTCCACATAGTAAATAAATGTAACACATCCTAAAATAATATTACACAACATCTTTTCACTTGGTGTACTTTGTTTTAAAAAAAAGCAAGAACAAAAACAAAACAAAAAGCCAATAACAACAATAAGCTAGCAAATACACCCCCCCCCCTTTTTAAAAAATTTCTCTGTGACCGTCTATAAAGAGATTCTGTTCTTAATATGCAAGTAAATTTGTCCTGGAACTTCTACTTTGTCACTCTTTGCATTTTTATTTACATTGCAATGCACTCTATGGACATGCAACCCAGTAAAGCATGAAGACTACTTCAGTGTATCTGAAAAAGACAAATATGGAAATTATGATTCTGAAGGACCATATCACAAACATATTGATGGATGTCAAGTTAAAAAGAATATTTCAATGATCTGATACAAAGTCATCAAAATGGCCAAGATTTGTAAAGGAAAATGAGGGAATTGACAAGATTTCTCAGTGGTTAAGTGCTTGATATACAAAAATGAAAATTATGGTTTGGATTCCTGGGACTCATGTGTTCTAGCTAGTGATTAGCTGTCAACTTGATATAGCATAGAGTAATCTCAAAGATGAGCCAAAATTGGGAATTGCCTAATTCAGTTTGGTTGGTTGACATATATGTGGGGAATGTCGTGGTTGCTAATTGATGTTAAGAGGACCCAGACCACTGTGGGCATCCCCATCCCTAGGTAGGTGGTCCAGAACTATATAAAAAAACTGGATGAATGGGACTTGACCTGAGAACCAACTAGTAAGTAGCATCTTCCATGGTTTCTGGTGTACCTCCTCTGTTGTGAATTTCTTTGTCAGAGGTAATGGAATAGCAAGAAGGTCTGTCTTCAGGTTCCTGATTGAGCTGTTTCTCTGAGTTCATTCACTGATGGACCTGCAAGATGAGATATTTTTGTAATAACAACAGGATGAAATTAGAACACCACATAAATTCTGGGTCAGCATGGCAACCTGCTTATAGTTCCAGCCTCAGAAAACTGAGACAGGGTATCTCTAGAGGAAGCTGGTAGCTCTCGGTTTAATTGAGAGACCTTGTTTCAATGAATGATATGGACGAACAATTGAAGAAGATTCCTGACATCACCCTCAGGCCTTGACGTGCACGTACACAGACTTGTGCCACACACATGCAAGCATGCACACACACACACACACACACACACACACACACACACACACACACACACACACAAATAAAAAAAGAGGACATAATGAAGAAGCAAAGGGGAAAATGAGAACAGTTCTTATTGATCTAATTGTAAACCCTGCAGGCTTTATCTCTGGGCTGGTGAGCTTTGACTCACTTTCTTGAAGCGTTTCCTGAGAGGGAAAAATTTGTGTTCCCAATGTTTCATGGATCTTAAGTTCTCCCTAATGAAGCAGTTCTTGTTCTTGCTTCAAGAAAAAGAGCCTTTGAAATCTAAGTTTAAACAGAAGATATGCTTTTCAATGCTTTCATTTTTGGTTATAGTTATTGGTTAGAATTTTGTATTTCAAAAAGAAAGAATTTTGTATTTCACAGTTAAAAGTTGAGGGCTGACTTAAAAAATAAAGTGGCATGAAAACTAGCATATTTAAGTTCCTTGCCTGGAAATATAGTTTATGCTATTGATTTGTCTCTCTTAGATATCTTTAAGTCGTCAGAAAGGATTTTGAGTAAACAGAACACAGAAACACATAACTTAATGGAAGATCGTTACAGATGCCTGATGTCAAGTGGTCCAGATGAGCAGAGATGAAAGATTCCACCCTCAGCTCAAAGTTCCCAAGCTCCTCATGGATTCTTGAGAGTGAAGAGGGCTAAGGGGAGAGAGTTTGGCATCCTTATGTTTGTTTGTACCTTGGGTACATTTCACCTTGATGCTGCTGTTCTCTGTGTATGATGCCTTTGTAGTATGTATGACTGCTTAGAGTTGATTCAAGATGGTGGGGGAGGAGAGGAAAGACTTGCGTTCAAAGACAACTTGGAAGAATCAAGACTTACAGGGATTCTTCAAGTTTCTTAACTCTTGCATTTGGCTCATTTCTTTGCTGTACTCTTTCACATTCCTGCACAGAGACCCATACAGACATATATACACATACAACCGCACATATATAAAGAGGCATTATGCATACTTACTGGGATTATACTAGTATCACAGCATGTAGCGAAGCAGTAAGGACTCTGTTCCCAAGTCATAGCTTTTTAAGCCATATGCATGGACTGTATGCAATTTCATCTGTGGTCTCAGCTCCTTCCTCATTCTCAGAGGCAACCTGATGCCTTTCTACCACAGCCACATTTGCTTTCTCTAGAGGCCAGGTAACTCTGCCCACAGTAAAAAGTTCCTACAGTAAATCTCTATTTTCTTCTTTCTTTCTTTTTAAATATGGCTAGTTTCATTTTCTTTTTCTTCTTAAAGGTAAGTGGGGGTAAAGCTCATCGCTCAGTGGATAGCAACATCACAGAGTATAATACTAAACTCTGCAAAACTTACAAATTTTTCCTCTTTCAAGACATTTAGATGAGTGTGTGTGTGTGTGTGTGTGTGTATGATTTGTTTTTGTTTTTGTTTTTGTTTTTTTTTGACAAATTCTATCCCAGGCTGGACTTGAACTTTACTTAGGATGATCTACTTGTCTCCATCTCCTCAGTGCTGAGACTACAGGCATGTGCAAAGTCAACCAGCAAAGCTGTAATTTGAGGCTTTCAGTGTTGTAAAGGATCCAGCTTAAAATACTGAATTTGAATGTCATTGACATTTACTCTATATGGTGAGGACAGGTGCCTGAATTATGTGGCATTTTCTTGAAGAATAACTGTTTTCATCTGTGCTCTTAAAAAAATGCAAACCCCTCCCAGTGTGATAGCCCACACCAATAATCACAAGTGCTCTGCAAGCTTGAATTTGAAGCAAGGTTGGATTTCACATTAAGAACTTGTCTTGAAAACTAAAGGGCTGAAGGCGGATCTCAGTGGCAACATAATTATCTAGCATGCTCAAGTCCTGGATTTGATCATCAATATTGACAGAGATGTTCAGTGGGATTTGAGGAGTTCTTGATGGTATATATGTCTTACTGGTAGCTTTCAAATAGCTTGCTTATAATTTACAGACACTTGTGTTATCTCTCTTGCATTTCAGCTGAATGCTTTGGATGCTAAATTAGATATGCCAATGTTATACTTTTTTTCTATTTCAAGTCCCCCTGGGTATAGGCTATAATCATAGAAAAAAATGAACATAAATAATCTCAGATACATAGAAAAAGCAACTACTAAAACATTTGATCTGTATTGAATGAGATTTTAATTTTCAGGGTTTTCCAGGATACTTAATTTCTTAAATATACCCAGAGGCTGTGGTTAGATATATTTCAGTATTCATAGTATATCCTTTAGTTGTAGTTCTGTGGTTGCTTTCATGTTGTCAGAATTCAGAATTATTGAATGTTACCTTACAAATTATTGATGCTTAGTCATCTTTGAGAATTCCATATTATTTAACTTTATGCTATTGAATTAAAAAGGTGCCATTGTAGAAGGGAAATGTGTAGCAAAATTGTCAAGATGCCAGGGTATTGAATCTGTTCTGTTGGGTTACCCTAACAATAACAGGTAAGATGGAGGTGAGATGTCAGGCATGGTATAAGGGAGGGAAACCAATCATTTAGCATTTGTTCCTTGGATTCGTGAGAAACAAACATTGCATGACAATCAACAGACTTATTGATGGGCTGAGGGTAGTGATGAAATGGGTCTGGGTGCACAAATGAGGATCTGATTTTACAGTTACAGTTTACACAATGTGAGTGTGCACTTCTGGAGCTCAGATCACTTCCCTGTGGACAGCTGTGTTTAGAGTTTAGAAACTCACAGATTTATTTATTGTCATAAAATCTCGTGGCTTTTATTCACCTGCCTCATTATATGTTATTGGTTATTTTTATATTTTCAAATATTTTGTTCACTTTTTTTTCTTTAAAAATGTTTGTAGGGCTCTCTTTATTCTAATGTTCTTACCTTTCTATGGTTTTGCTCATTACATATTATATCACTAATATATTTTCTCCAGGTTTTTCTTCATTATACTTTTCAACTAAACTTTTTATTCTTTGAATCTACTTTTTAATTTAATCTTTACTATCACAAATATATTTTTATCTTTTTGAATTTTCTTTATTTTGTGACTTGAGAATATTGCTTTTTATCCCTAGATATCCTTTAAATTATGAAATGGGTACTAAGGTCAGTGGTAACTAGATGGGTAAGAACCCATATAGTAAGGTGCATGTCTTTTCAGATAGTTCATTTTCTAAAATAAAGTAACTTTATATTTTCTCTCTGGATGGATCTGGTAAAGACATGGCTATGCTATTTTAATAAACAGTTTATATCCCTACTCACTACTGGTGATTTAAACAAAATGTGAAAAGTCAGTGAGGCCCAAGAAATGACAGAAACCAAAGCCTGTTCTCTATTGCCAGACACTGTAGTATACTTAGCAATATTTACAACAACATACTATCTTAGTGGCCATAGTAAATAACAGCACTAATATTCAACAGTAATAGATATTCATCAAGCACTTAATATTTTATTTATTAAACTATGCTTTGATATGTGCTAATATAGTATTTTCTTATGGTACACTCAAAGGTAGACATTATTTTAGCTACATTTGTAAATAAAAAAGTAAACATAAATGAATAAGTCTGAGCTTGCATGCTAGAAACACGTATATTTCAATTCTGATGTTGCTATCTGGTGGCTCTGTCATCTCCAATATGTTCTTTTGTAATTCTTAATCTTTCATGGTATCTTTATATTCCAGTTCCAGAAATTTTGTACCTAAGATTTTGAAAGACCACTGCAAGATGCAATGGATATTAAATAAATGGTGCTTGGAGCACATCAAGGATTTTCCCTGAGGGTCTGCTGGCTTCTATTGTGCTGAACAATTGCTCTTCTACCCAACCCTTTGGAAATCCTCCTGGCACCATTCAACCCATCCAGACACAGGAAATCCTCAGGAGACAGACTACAGAGCTCTGTACTTTAAAGATAATCCCAAGCTTCCCTTTTTTGGAGAACATTTAAGCCAAAACAAGAGGAAGATGGCAAAGGATTTGTTACTAGGGGGCTGGGTTTATCTGTCTTCTGTGAACAGTAACTTCTTTATTTCCAAACAGAATACCATCTGGCAGGTAGAGTTCTGGAAGACATGGGAAGAAATATATAAAACTTTCTGTAAAGGTTATTGCTATTATTATATGTCACTTCTTAATCCTGAAGCTAAAATAAATTGTCAAATTTTGGTAGTATCAATAGATTTATGCCAGATTGTATTTTCTCAGAACTTCTTTGTCTCTATCTTGACTACTTCTTTATTTATATCTATACATAAATATTCAGATATAAATGCACACATATAGACATGTGTGTTAGTCCAAGTGAATATTTTGTAGCTTGCAAGCAACAGAAATGCTTTTCCTATAGATCTGTAGGGTGGGGGCTGAGAAGTTCAAATCAAGGCACAGATATTGTAGCTGCTGAAGGACATCCTCTTTAGTCATAGACAGTCTTTTTTCCCCCAACTTACCATGGTGTACAAGGCAAGGCAGCTTTGGGAGTTCTCTTTTATAGGGACTTGAATGTCATTATTTATTAATCCTATGCCCACAGAACCTAAGGATATTCCAAAGGTTCTACCTCCTAAAACAAGAATGTAGGCATTAGGACTCAATAGGTGAAGTATTTTTGTGTGGGGGCAAGCACCAAGCTACACTTCTCTCTTCTCTCCATATGAATGCATCTTTGCACATATAACTATTTGCCTTATTATCCACTAACAGTGCTACACATCTGTTATTATGAGTAAGAAGCTTTGGTCCCTGTGAGTGGCTGATTTGTCTCTCTAGTATGCCTATAGTGCTGAGTGGGGCTTCCATGGATACAGATTTCTCTACCCATGGGTTGTTCTTTTGTTGTAACTCTATTTGGGGTAGTCCACCTTTATAATCAAAGATGTTTTAACTCTGCTATATTAATAAAATTTTGGATTAATGGAATTTAAAATTAGAAATTTAAGGAAAAGGATGAGGAGATTGTTTTGAAGAGAATGGCCTAGACATTGCATGAATCACTTCTGCCCATGTTTCAATGTCAAGGACTGACTCTAGGGAGGTGGATACACTCAAACATACCAGAGGCTAGGAAAGTTAGTCCTTCATTAAGTGATATTTCCAATGACTCTCAGGAGATGTTCTCACCTATATACTACATAAAAGTATATATATAGTTCAATGGCAGAGTATGTGCTTATCGCCTATAAGATGGGATCCTTGGGTAGATTCCTACTACTGCTAAATAAAAGCAAATTTATGTAAAATTTCAGAAATCATTTTGGATTAAGGTTCAGCAGATAGTTCACAAATACTAAACTTATGAAAACAACATTAAAAAGTATTTTTGTTACAAAGTTCTTTATGGGGTAGGCAGTATGCTAAATAATCACCATAAATTCTCTCACTTGTTTCTCAAAACTTTATACATTGGAAATTTTTTTTTCAATTGAAAATTCAAGTTTTGAGGGACTAAATCATTTGTCCAAGTTCATGTAGTTAATTTTCAGAGGAAACAATTCATTTTGTGGCTAAGGCCACAACTGCAGATTCAATGGCAGAGCTTTCACAACACATCAAATGTGATTCTTCTTTCTCCATTTCAAGACTACAGGGACATCTTCACATCTGCATTCCCTCTATTTTAAATTATGGAATAAATGAACCTGTACAAGAATGGTCTCCAAAGAATGAATTTATTTGATTTATTGCTACTTTTGCTTATTGTTGTCTGTTTTCCAGGACTTTGTGCTCTGACTTCTACCTGGGCTCACGCAGAAGAAGAAGCATGTCTGATGAGGCAGGGTGGAGGTTTGAGGTCTTAGTTTGGGCTACTATTGCTATGATGAAACACCATGACCAAATAGAACTTGAAAGAGGATAGGGTTTATTTCACTCACAGTTTTATATAACAGTTCATTTTCAAATGCAGTGAGCATAAGGACAAACATGTCAGGATCATGAGGGCAGGAGCTGATACAGAGGTCATGAAGGGTGCTACTTACTGGCTTGCTCATCCTTTTCTCTTATAGAACCCAGAACCATCATCCCAGGGGAGGCCTCACCCACTCACAATTGGCAACGTCCTCCCTATTCAGTCTCTATTTAATAAAATATCATACAGGTTTGCCTGTAGCAAGATCTTATACTGTTTTCTTAGTTAAGGCTCTTGCCTCTCAGAGGACTATAACTTATGTTAAGTAAGAACAACTGGGCCCTTTCAGCTTGGCACACAAATACATTCCCTCTCAAGTAGGATCTTTCCTTTCTTATTTATCCCCAAGATAGTATGTTCATATTAACATCACAACATGAAACATAAATACTTCCAAGACCCACAGTGTTTCCAAATTCAAACACATTAAAAGAATTTTGTTTCTTTAAATATCCAAAATTTCTTTTAAAGGTTCAAACTCAATGTATACTCCTGTAAAATTAAAGTCAGTTGAAAACTTGCTTCAAGAGGGAAGAATCAGGACATGCCTACAATCAAGATTAAAGAACAAAACAAACTCTAACAGTGTAAATAACTCAATGTTTCGTATCTGGGATTTATTTATGATCTTTTGGGCTCTTCCAAAGGGCTTGGGTCACTTCTCTGGCTCTGCCCTCTGCAGTATGCACATTGTCTTCTAGGCTCTATCTGGCTCCACTTTATATTTGATGCTGTCTTTGGTCATCTCATGGTACTGATATCTCCAAAATATTGGAGTTCCTGCTGGAACTGGGCTGTACTTTCATTAATGTCCTCTCCTGGGCTCTTTCAGGATAACAAGCTTCAACTATGTTTCATTACTCCTTCATGCTTTCAACATCAGTACCACCTGGGTGACTCTTACACATGACCAAGTTAGGCAGCAAGCACAGGGTATAGCCTTGGCTACCTCCAGAATAATATCTGTATTCAGACCCTGAGGAAACACTTCTTAGAAGTGTTAATGATGCTGGTCTCCTTTAAATTGCTAATTCCTTAACTCCCATTGAACAGCATCAATTGTCTCAGTAAAGCAAGGGTTTTATTTACTTCCGTGGTTCTGGTTTCTTGCTAAACACAAGCTGATTCTTTAGTCTCAGCTAAACAAAATTACAGATTCTTAACCCCAAATAGTGAGTGGCCCCGAAAAAGTCTTTAAGTGTTTTTCAAACTTCCCTCTGGAACTCTACAAGATAGGTCTATATCCTCTGAATTTCTCAGTGTCTTTTACCCTCTCAACGAACAGCTCACCAAGGCTGGAACACTTAATGGCTTTTCCAGCTCAAAGTTCCAAAATTTTTTCACAATCCTCCTCAAAACACTTGGGCAGGTCTATCATAGCAATACCCCATGATCCTGGCACCAGTTTTTATTCTAGTTAAGATTAATATTGTTATGATGAAACATCATTGCTGAATGCAATTTTGGGAGGAAAAGGCTTATTTGGTTTATACTTCCATATCATAGTTTATTACTGAAGAAAGAACAGGAAACTGTTCAGGACAAGAACCTGGAGTCAGGGGCTAATTCAGAGGGGTGATGAGCTGATGCAGAGGGGTGACACAGAGGCCATGGAGGGATATTGCTTACTGCCTTGTTCCACATGGCTTGCTCAGCCTGCTTTCTCTCTCTCTCTCTCTCTCTCTCTCTCTCTCTCTCTCTCTCTCTTTCTTTTTAGAGAGATTTTTTTCTTTTTTATGAATAAAGTCATATTTTTTATCCATGTATTCCCTTATTCAAGCTCCCTCCCCCTCCCTCCTCTCCCAGTAATTCTGCCTTCTCCCCATCACTTTATCTCCTCCCCAGCAAGGGCAGGAGGTCCTAAGGTCCCAAGGTGGCTTAGTTCAGCATTCACTCCAGGTAGGTCTGCTTTCCTCATCCCAACATCAAGACTGGGTCAGGTGTTCCTCTGGTGGGAATGGGCTCCAAGGTGTCGATCCAAGGTGTTTCAGATCCCAGGCTGTTCATGTTTGTGATTTGCAGCTTGGACATGCTTTGCTTTTTGCTTTTCAGTCTGCTTTCTTATAGAACCCAGGACCACCAGTCCAGGGATGGCACCCTACCCATTATGGACTGGGCCCTGTTCTATCAATAACTAATTAAGAGAATGGTCCACAGGCTTGCTTACAGCTAGATCATATGGAGGCACTTTCTCTGTTGTGGCTTCTTTCTCTCAGATGACTATAGCTTATTTTAAGTTGATATAAAACTAGTCAGTTGAGACAGATTAAAATATTTCTTCTATGCTGTGATGCTGTTTGGACAGCTCCTGAATGGTTCTTAGCTTGTTTTTGTGGTTCCTTCTCTTACAAGGTGGTCAGCAGCATAGCTTCTCAATGAACCTTCCAGCTGGGGATAACAATTTCCCACTGCTGACAGGTATTTTCTGCATCACCCAAGCCTGCTATTACCAAGGCTTGCCTACATTTCTGAGCTGGGCACCTCCATTGAAAGTTTCCTAGTAATATCTTTTGTGTATGCCATAAGTTTCCTGCTAGGATCTTAGAGGCTAGATTGTATTTTCAACATGAGTTTAAAAAGAACCCTCATTAGATGGTCTATGCTTCTTTACTGTTGCAAACCTTTAAAATGTGATACTCTTTTATTTTTGAGCATTAAATGCACCATAGAAAAGTGCTCTGAGGTGGCAGCTGGGTATGATGTGTTTGTTGTTCAGGGCTTTGATCATTTTACTGTTAGTAATATGAATAATGCAGGGTCTGTTGAATGTGAGCTCTGCCATGCTCTGTCTTCAGTAACGAATCAATGTTCAAATATCTTCAGTTCTCATCTGGGAAGAGAGCCCATTCAAGTTAGAATTCCTTCCAATGAATGAAATTTTAATTGACAGTTTGATTTTCTAATTATATTTCTCAATTACTGTCTCAATGTGAGTCTTCCTCAAATATTTTTTTTCTGCGGACTGATTAAATATCCATACTGTTTCAGAAAAGCAATCAACTCAACTTTCAGTTTTCCTGAAATGTTGTTAACTAATTATTCTTAGGTTTTTTTTATTTGTTTTTGACTCTTCAGAGAACTCTAACTTTATAAAAGCTAGATAAATATCACATAATGAATGATACTTCAGCTATGTTACAACTGAGCTGAAAAATATCAAGGTCTGTAAAAGAGTACCCGAAATTCATGCCACTTCATTTACCAAAGATTTATTGATTGTTTTATTTGTGTGTGTGTGTGTGTGTGTGTGTGTGTATTGTGCATGCATCATATGCTTGCTGAAGACTGTTAAAGCCTGAAGAAGGTGTCAAGCCCCTGAAACTGGCATTAGAGGTGATTGTGATCTACTTTATGTGTTTTGAGAGCCAAGTTCTCTGTAGCAGCAATAGTTAACCTTGTAACCATTTTTCTAGTCCTATCACTTTTGTTTTAAATAAACCAAAAATTTAGGTCTTTCTTTTTAAAATCTATCATGAGGAATAAGCATATATTAAGCTCAACCAGTCTTTCCCTTAAAAAATACATTATGTTCTCTTTCAACTTCTAGTAGCATTATCTAAGTTAATGGAAAACACTTTCTGGTCTCTACAAAGCTTTTATTATTTATTTAAGAATTGACCTTTATGTGCTTGACATTGATTTTTTTAAAGAATTTACTCCCAAACCCCCAGAGACAGCTAGCTGATGGGAGTGGGAGCTCACTGACTCTGGACTGGTAGCTGGGGAACCAGCATGGAATTGAACTATGTCCTCTGAAGGTGATTAACAGTTGTGTGGCTTGGACAGTTTGTGAGGCCTCTAGCTGTGAAACCAGGATTTATTACTAGTGCATGAACTGGTTTTTTGGAGCCTATTTCCTATAGTGGGATACCTACCTTGCTCAGCTTTGACACTGGAAGGGGGGGGCGCCTTGGTCCTGCTTCAACTTGATAAGCCAGACTTTGTTGATTTCCCCATGGAATTACCAGGGTAACTCTCTGAGGAATGGACATCAATGGAGGGGTGGGAAAGCTGGTGGGAGGTTAGAGGAAGGATGGGAGCGGGGAGAGAGTGGAAACTGTTGTTGATATGTAAAATGAAACACTTTCACATTAAAAACAATAAAGAATTTACTTTGATGAATGGCACTTGACTGGTAGTCTTTGAATTTCCAGTCAAGTATGATACACAATTCTAGACTCATCAATCATCTCATGTTGTCCATACAACTTTGTAGTCATCATTATACTCATTTTATTAATGAGTACATTGAATTACATCAGTTAACTTTCGAAGTTAACTTGTAAATGGAGGCATTAGAATTTAAATCTGTACTACTTTATTGATCTTAACTACTGCATTCAAATCAGTTTATGCAAAAAAGAATTTGGGCAGGCAAGAATCAAAAATCTTGAACCTATTATGGAGAAAAATTCCCAGACTTTTGCTGACTTAATTATCAATATGTTCACTTACAATACTTACTGACTTGATAATATCAAGTTAACTTAATTTGATATTAACTTGAAGAAATGTGGTTTCTGGTGAAAGAGGAAACAACTACTCCCATGATCCTTTATTTTGGTGGTGTAATTTTGCTATGAAAAGGCAGGATTGGTTTCACTGGAAAATTGTACTTTTCAACCGAATAGAAAATAGTGATTCAACACTAATTACATTAAACTAAAGACATTGTCTTTGGCAGGAATTTTCTGACACCCAAGGGTCTTTGTTACATAATTGCTCAATAAAGTAAATACTTTAGTTAATTCTGTCCCTAAGTTTTCCTGCTGGGGTTAGAAAAACTGTTGCTTGTTTGTTTTATCATGAGAATACTCATGGGAGCCTTTGCTGGTTTTTTTGACATTGTGGGATATTGCTCCACCTGTTTTGAACAGTTTCTAGGTCTGGGTGTTTGATGCAGAACTCCAGAGAAACCATGGAGTTTGCCACACACTGGAGAAGACCCAGAGCCGAGTCCTAGTGGAAATACTCACTTCATCAGCAGGGATCATGTGGCTTCTTTCCAGGCAGTGTGGATGTGAGCTCCCATTTCCGGTGGGCATGGCAATCACAGCAACAAACACTAATTGAGCACATCCTTTGGCAGGCATGGAGTTAGGTTCTAGTTGAGCTCTTTCAGTGCCAAGCAAGCCATCTGCTCTCCTGATTACACAGCAGAAGGATTACTTACCAGGCAGGATCTCTGAGTCCTGGCCTCCTGGTCCTCTCCAGAGACTGACCTGGGAGTGGTTCTAGTGTTCATCTGGTTATTTCTGTTCATCTGACATTCTTTCATGAAGTCACATTAGCACAATCTCTTGCATCTCATAAATACACCATGTGGTGTTTCCTTGGCTTGCTTACCTTTGTTGAGATAGTATTGATTATAAGAAATACCTGTTTAAAATTCAATGCTGTATTTACTGCACAGTTTTTGGAGATAAATAATACAGTAAATATTCATGAGTTGTAGATGGTACATAGAACATTGTGTACCTAAGGATATCACCACAGCTTGCTGTACAGTGAGGCAAGTGTATCTGAGGACGACAGATTTTCCTGAGAAACTCAGAAACACTTGGTTTAGACTTTCCATTTCAATGTAGTTGGAATCCGGTATTGCAGTTTTTGTGGTGAAGACTGAAGAGAAGGGCAGAAGAAGGTTCAGACAGTGGAGGGAGTCAGTGAATAAAATCCAAGAAAAGTAGGAGGGGAAATATTCAGGATCTTCCAGTAGAAAGAATCAGCTCTGGGAGGACTGGTCACCAAGCAATGCTGCCATTTGTCTGCCATGCTGAGTGTGGCTTTTATGTTAGTCACTAGAAGACTGTTTACAGACCAGTGTGGTGTATGCAACAAAATGGAGAAAAATACTTAGCAGAGAGTCAACTAAATGAGAAATAAAAGAACCTTCTTTAAAGTCAGCAGGAGGCTAAAAGTTTTACTGGTTGGTTTCAAGAGCAATTTCTCTAATAGCATTCATTAAAAGCAAACGTTTTATGGTCAGTATAAAGCAAGGCTATTGCTTGTTGTATGAGACCTTTCGCCTCTTGTCTGAGTGGGTGTCTAGACTTCTGTGCTAAGACAGGCTTTGTTTCTTCTGAAAATCTAATTGAGAATCTAGTACATGCCTTAATTAGAGCTGTTATTTGGGGATGTATTTTATTTTTCTTTGTTGCATTTTCTTTTAATCTTATTCAATATTTTTTTTTATTGTGCTGTGGCATAGATCTGTTACTTAAGTTGTTTTCTTAGTTAGATGAAGTGGGATAAATAAATATGAACAAACCCCAAACAATACAGGCATTTATATGTTACACAGTGAATATGTGTATGTACAAACAATACAGGCATTTACATGTTACACAGTCAATATGTGTATGTACAAACAGTACAGGCATTTATATGTTATGCAGTGAATATGTATATGTACACATTAACATGTCTGAGACACAACCTATCCTGGCACACACAGTGCAACATAATACCTGGATAAAACATGGTGCTGAAAACAGACAAAACTTAATTTGTTTTCTTCAGTCTCTCTGGTGTTCATTGTAGATGTGGGGTCCTTACAGTGCAAAGTACTCTTCACTCATTTGAACTTCCTGGGAATTCGCTCAGCAGCAAGTCCTAAGCATACCACCCCCCTCCATAGTTTCCAGACTAAGAGTTTGAG
The DNA here is from genome assembly GCA_004025045.1 of Sigmodon hispidus. Taxonomy (NCBI): domain Eukaryota; kingdom Metazoa; phylum Chordata; class Mammalia; order Rodentia; family Cricetidae; genus Sigmodon; species Sigmodon hispidus. Next base: position 123,020 of record PVIH01002297.1, read on the forward strand.
GTACTATTTTCTCAGTGATCTGCAGGCCTTCAGTGCAGAGGGGAACAAAGTCTCTCTCTCTCCCTCACCCCTTCTTCCCCATATCCTTTTGTCTCTCTTGATTCTCTTAAAAATTTAGTTTCTTTTCTTTTATAGTTTGTTATAATTATGATTACTTTGCAGCAATGACTAAATAAATACCTACAATCTACCTTATATATAACTACATCCTATTTTTTAGGATTATATTTATTTTAAGAAAAATGATTCCAAATCAATAAAAAATAAAGTATGAATACTGATGAAGTCATCCTAGAAGTACTGGTAAATTGGACCATATAACTATATTGTTAATTTCTGGTAGCTTATAATTAAATGGTGGCGTTATAGATGAAAATGTCAAACCCTGATATTCTTAGCCAAATACAATCTAAAAAAAAAATGTTATTTTCCAAGAGCATCAATGTTTAAGGTGATACAATCTGTTGTGGACACATGAGTAGCTATGGTAAGCCAGTTAATAGTTTTGATTCAGACAGAGGGATCCTAGAATGCTTCTGTCCACCTGCACTTCAAATCTTGCACTTTAAAAGGGTTAAAAAGAGATATGTGAGGCCTAAAAGGGGGCATGAGATTTTGGTTACCACTGTGGCTCAGTCTGTGGTATACAGACTAGAAACCAGTCTCTGTACAGATCTGAGCACTGGTTGAAGAGGAATTGTGGAGACTATTGGGCTGTAGCAGGTGATGGAGAGCAGAAGGTATTCAGATGTCTGCTCCCTGTAACTTGGAAACACTTTTGAAATCTTGAGTACTCAGTACACCACCTGTACATGAGACATGTGGTTACCTTGACAATTGGGATTATGCCTTTTTTTTGCACAGACTTTAATATGAGCAAAGCTTGGCCATCTTCTGTGAGATAAAATCTATTCTCTGGAAATTATTTGTAGATGAAAAGAAAATTTCATGCATTTAAAGGTAATGAACTAGACCCTTTCTCGGAGCATATTGTATTCCATACAACTGATGGAGGCAAAATGCATTTCTTAGAAAAGAGCTGGGGAGCTGGCTGGCCATAGCTTTTGTGGGGCATTCATTTTGTTTGCCATCATTGTGGTGCATTTTCTTTCATTTGAGAAAAATGAGGTATATATTCTCTTTGCTGCCTTAGTTCTTGTGCCAAATTCCCCAGAGGATTTTTCCATTTTATCCTGGTTAACTCAGGAAAAGAAATGGAAAGCTACAAAACTAAAATATTGCCAGTTCTTTCAAAGTTCCTGCCTTTAATGTTTTGGCAATGGGCTTGTCACCTGTATTATGTTGACTGTCACGTATGCCTGTGTGCTTGGTGAAACTATCAGCAAGTAAATGAATATAATCTACTTCCCAGTCTCTGTGCATTTCTGTTTCCCTGTGCATTCATCTGTAGTTGATTTTAATATATTGATTTGGCATTTCTGATGTTGATATGTGTGAGAAGGTAGACGACACTAAAATAAAAGAGGAGCTAGGGGTTCTTAGGCAATACCGGGAGATAACCTGCCCTTCCTTAGATAGGTCACACATTGTTCATGACCTGAACACATGATCAAAGTGCTAAACGCCACCTAACCTCAGAAGGCATTCTGCAGTCTTAGCAAGCAGATCTCTAGCCCATGATGGGATTTGCCCACATATCATTCTTTTAGCATTAATTTTTCATTGTACAAGTGGATTGTGGATTGTTCTTTTATATGTATTCTCAGAAAATATTCTCTCATTCCTGTGAGAGATAAGATCTTATTATTTCTTTAAATGATTATTTGCCATGCTTACAAGTAGGAATACAAAAATATGGCTTGCTCTTCTTCCCTGACTTGTACACTAAGAAAAAAAAGCAGATTAGTCTCTTAGGCTAAGCAGTGCAGTGCAGAGACAATGTGAACAAGGGAGATGTGGATTCAGCCTTTCATTAGTAATAATTACCCAAACTTTCCTCCTTCCCTTCCTGTACTTTGAGAAGCTGGCTAGAAGAGTGCTAAGAAGAATACAAAGAAAGACAACTTGGGTTAGATTAAAGAACCCAAAGGAAGGTGCAGGAAAGTGCTCACAGGGCTCCTCTTCTTATTTTCCCAGTAACATCAGCTCTGGAACAATTCCCCTGCCTGTGTTCCTGTGTTGTTTTTATGCTTTCTCTCCAGGAGACCTTGGGATTGTTGTTCAGTTTCACTAAGGGTCAATTTCTGCTGATAGCAGGGTCTATTGTATCAAAGAAGATGATGGATTTTTGTCTGACAATAATGCTGGTTTAATATAATAATTTCTTAGCTGATACTGGTACATGCATAAGTGTAAAGAGGGACATGCCCAGGATGACTAGGAGAGGGCAGAGACAATCCCCACTGTGGATTTCCTGAAAGCCCCTTTCCCCAGATGGCAGACTTGGCACTAAGCTCCATAGGTGTGCTGTATGCATTCCTGTCTGGAACTGATGTGACAGGTAGCACTTCCTAGAACTTACCCCTTTTGGCAATCTTCTTAGTGCCCAGGTTGGCCTTTCATACTGGAATGGGTATGTGACAGTAAAACTGTTTGTCTTTTGGGTCTATATGTACTCAGATCTGAGGGGGGAGGTTGTATTCATTATTTTGTGAGTTAACCTTTCTTGGCTGTGATATTGGCTTTTCAAATACTAATACAATATATATTTTTTCTCCTTACCCCTTCTATTATTAGGGTGCTGAGAAAATTTTGTCAATGAATGAATCAGGAGAACTGCAAGACCTCTTAACTAAAATTGAGGTAATTTTGCTTTTAACAACTTATTTTTAGTAATCAAATTATTAAGCCCATTCTGATCATAGTTAGTTTCCTAGCTGAGTTTTTATCCCACGTTCATAAAAATATTTAATGGTATGTGTGTGACAATTTTAATTGGGTACCAGATGCCATTGCATTTGTTCCAACTAGGATGATTTAAATATCTTCTAACAACCTCATCCTATTAACTGAACTTTTTATTTGGCTTTATCTGAGACTAATTCTCTATAATAGAGGTGTTGATGAAGTATTATACTAGACGATTGTCTTAAAGCACACTTATTCTCATGGACTTTTTCATTATATTGGAAGGCAAAGGGAAAACTATTTTTATGAGTCACACTTTTTAATTTTTGTTCCGACCCTTACAATTATAGCATGAGAGACACAATTATTCAAATAATAGTGTATTAAATTAACATGCATCCAGGAAGCCCTTAGCATTTCTCTGGTAAATGATTGTATCAACCTGTTTCTTCCTGCACATATGGTTTATCATTTAGATGGAAATCATTTTAAAAGTGAAAATTGTACATTTATAATTATCCAGAGCTTTCCCAGGTGAAAGAGACAGGCCAGCATTCACATAATTTTACTGGCCTGTCTTGTCCTAACTTTATATTTTATTCTTTTCCATATCTCTATATCAATTAAAAGAGCTATGTGGCCTCTTCAGTTTCTTAGAACCATTTACTTATGAAAGTTCTGTCTACCTAGATTGTTATTGTTTCAATTACTTATTTCATTTCATCTCCTGGGAGGTCTCTATCTGTAGTACTAGTTCTAAAAATACTCTCTAGTCTTTTTGTGCCTATGACTCTTCACCTTGTACAGTTGCCAAAGGTTTCCTTTTATCATTTTCTTTTGGGTATTTGATTTACATCCAAGATGAGATACACACTCCTTGATTTTAACAGTCATTTTTATTGATATTTAGTCTTCTCGGAAGGAAAACAAGATTCACTCAAATGTTCACTCATTTGACAAATTTTTTGAGCTATGGTTTCTGAGCACTTTCCTTTGGGAGACAACAATATCTGTTCAAATAATTGCTTACACACAACAGTAACTCACAAAAGTTCTGAACTAATTACTGCCATAATACTAACAGTTGCATTACATTTCTACACAGTGGTCCAATAAAGGCGGCAAACAGAGAAAGAGTACTTCTGATCGTGGAGTGTTCTGGAGATGTAGGAGGAAAATATGACAGATCACAATTTGTAATTTTTAATTATTATAGTTTGAAATTTTGGAAATTTTAGCTGGTACTCCAATTGTACTGATAGCCATGTGACTTTGAACATGAAGTTTCACACCTTAGAGTCCTATTAGCTTAAGGCATAAAATGAGACTATACACTTGCTTGTCTAAAATTGCATTCATCTAAAAATGTTTGCATGGGTAGATTTCTTTCTTTCTTTTTGTTCCTATAAACCACTTTAACTCCATAAAGCCATTAATGTAGGTTAATGTGTATCTATTATTCAACCCACAAAACTTGTATAGTATGTTATTTATCTATTACGTAGTTTTTTTTTTAGCACATTTAATGCAATGCAAATGATATTACAGAATACATCTGATCTGATTTTACATTGATATGTGAACATTGAAGGCATTTAGTGTAACAGCTACACACCTTTAAGGCAGCCCTTTCTAGTAGCCCTTACTTTTATGATGGAAACACTTTCTTTCTAAACTTTCCAAGATAGTAACCCCTGGCTGTTGGTGGATATGGAGCATGTAACATAAATCTGTGTAGCTGAGGCATTAATTTTTTTTTTTTTTTTTGAGATTAGGTCTCACTTAGCTCAGCCTGGCTTCTAGCTTACTACATAGCTAAGGATGACCTTGAACTCCTGATTCCCTTGCTTATACGTCCCAAGGAATTGAATCTTAAGTTTTTACGTTTTCTAAACTGAAATTTAAATACAAATAGCCTTATGTAGATAGCATTATAGTGACTAGTTTTATGTCAACATGACACAAGCTGGAGTCATTAGAGAGGAAGAAGCTTCAGTTGATCAAATGGCTGCATAGGAGCTAGCTGTAAGGAATTTTATTAATTAGGGATCAGGGTGTGTGTGTGGGTGGGTGGTCCAGCTCATTGTGAGTGGTACCATCTCTGGGTTGGTGGTCCTGGGTTCTATAAGAAATTAGGATGAGCAAGACACATGAAGCAAGCCAGTAAGCAGCACCCCTTCATAGTCTCTGCATCAGGTCCTGCCTTCAGGTATATGCCCTGCTTGAGTTCCTGTCCTAACTTCCTTTGGTGATAAGCAGCAATGCTGAAGTGTAAGCTAAATAAACTCTTTCCTTCCAAACTTGTCCTTTGGTCATGATGTTTCTTCACTGCAATAGAAATCATAACTAAGACAAACATTTCAATTATATTCTATACTTTAGTAGCATCTTTTAGAGTTTTGTGTATAGTATGAATGGACCTCCATTGTTTTCTTTGTACAGATATATAACTGACTTAGATACTCTGAATATTTATCCATTTTGATCTACAATTTTTTTATTCTGCTACTTAACATCTACATATTAGATTAATGTAAATAATCTTTCTCTTTCAGCTTACAGGGCTTTGAAAAAACATTTTTTTCTCTTTTTAAAGTTTATCTCAACTTTACAATCAATAAAATTAAGTGCAAATATTAAGATTATTCCTAATTTTGAGAAGGGTAATGTGCTACTGGCTAATACTAGTGTAGCAATTATAAGATGTTACAATTTGGTTGTACCTTTTGTCTGACAGGTAAAACTGGTAGAGAATTGTAGTCATCTAGGAAATCCTGCCCATGAGAAAACTAGGTTTTAGTATTGCTATGCTAATTTTTTCTTAGAAAATTTATTTGTTTGTTGTGACTTTCCAATAAATTATGAAGTCAGAGTAGGCTCTTGGTACTAGTGGATTTAACATTTGATGTTTTTATTCATCCAAAGTAATTTTGTAAGCTCTATTTCAGATCTATGATGTAAGATAAATTCCAATTCCGTTGCATTACAATTTTGAGCTCCATGTTCAGGGTGAGTAAATGACAAGGAGAGAATGATACTCGGTGTCTGACTAGAGCTCACAGTTTATTTCTGTTTTGTTGCTCTTTCTTGGCATAAATACATGTTTTATGCTATTTTAAAATTTCATCATTCACAAATGTCCTAGGACACAGAGGGAATTGGTTTCAGATAAAGTCCACCTGATATTCTTTTATATTTGTTACTAAAACACTGAGTCACATTTTTAAAAAGTACCAAATAATTTACATTGGTTAATGAACAGCCCTTTTTCAAATATCCCTCCTATTGCCAGACAGCATCTGCCCTGTAAGTCTGTTAAAGAAGCTTGATTCCCACTTACATTTTAATCTCAAGTAAACTCTGAATAGTTTGTAGTTTATCTCCAAGAAAATGTGCTGTAGTTGAAATTCAAATTTAATTAAATAATCTTTATTTTTATTTTTAGTATGTGCCTATCTTGTTTACTTGGAACACAAAACTATTTACAGTCTTGTAGTAATAAATGGAGTCCCAGTGTAAATAAATGTAGTAATAAAAGGAATCCTGAACCTGTTGCTTACTCTTCTAATTCTTCTATAAGTCATGATATTCTGTCTCTCTTTGTCTCTTTCTCCTCTATGTATGTATGTATGTATGCATGTATGTATCCATCTATCTATCTATCTATCTATCTATCTATCTTTCTATCTATCTATCTATCATCTATCCATCTATCATTTTTCTATCATCTCCCAAGCTTGCCTCAAATTCACTATGGAGCCAGAGATAACATTAAACTTTTTATTTTCCTGACTCTATTTCTGAAGTTCAGAGTCTACCAGTGTGTACTATCAAGACCAGCTTGATGTTTCTGAATGTATCCCTCTTTCACCATTACAGTGATCAGTCTAGTATGAACTAACTTTTATTTCTGAATTTTAATCATGTCATTTCTTGCTTATTCCCTTAAATTTGGCTTCAAAAGTATATTCTTTCCCCCCAAATATTTACAAAGACATCTTAACATTACAAAAATTTTAAGTCCAATTTATATTTTTTATAGAGATCAGTTCTTGTACAGAAGAATTACAAAATCATCAAATTACTGCTTACATTCAGCCTGTCTGTTTGGGAGATATTTGAATTTCCTCAATCTTTAGAGAATTTCTTGTGTCCAATTTGTGGCATTGGGAGTAGCAAGACCTTCTTTCATCAAAATAATTTTGTCTTGTTAAAAATGAGAAATTACGTAGGTTTTTTGTCTTACTGTAGCAGGTAAACCAAAGGGTAGTATTGAGTGAATCTTGGAGAAAATATATACATGAAAAGAGATCCAAGGATGTATACTTCTAGTCAATTTAAGTCTTACTTTCCATATCACATTCTGAAATTACTTATGAAGATAGAATTACATTTACTTATTTGTTTTCTGTAATTCTTATTTGTCTATAGGAAGAAAATTGGAGGGAAAATTAACTTAGTTAAGGGTTCTTTTCAATTTAGAGGTTTTAATGTGTAATTTGAATTCTCCAATGCAAAACTGCATGTATCTGTGTGCATCAAATATGTTTGAGTTTATCATTTTGCAGGTGTGTGTGTGTGTGTGTGCATGCATGTGTGTATTTTGCCTACATATTCTAACCTTGCACAAAGCTGGGTTTTCAAATATTGCTGCCAGTTTCTGTAGTGTAAGTCAAGAACTTAAGTTCTGTTTGTGTTAGTTCTGTAATGGCTTCTAATCATCCCTGACATGGTGAGTTCCAACAATATATTCTTAGAAAGCTTATATTTGCACAGAAGCAAACTGAAATGAGTGTGAATGTTTTATGAAATACTGTCTTCCACACAGAGCCTGTTTGTATATATTCTATATTTGATGTTCCTCATCTTTGCTTGATGTAGGAAGGCTGATAGCTATTAAGAAAGGTTTATGACATGCACAAATGTCTCTAGATATCTGTGTCTGTTTTCTTAAGTGTTAAATGAGGATAATGATGCTTGCATGATGTTTCTCTTGAAGATGATGTCTATATGTGGAGGGGGAGAGTAGAGGGAGAAAATAGCCTATAAAGATATACTTGAAAGTACCTTGTAAAGATTAAAGAATTATTTAAATTGGCAATGTAATGATGGATCTTTGATTGATAATGTTTCTCCCAAACTTTAGCTCAGAGTTTTCTGATTTTTCTAATTCAATATTGGATATATTATTCTCGGAGACAAAAAAGTATTATGAGATTCAAAAGGGAAAGCTACAAGTGTTTTCTTCTCATGAAAAATAATTATGTCCTTTTATATTTAGTTGGCAAAAATATATTTTTACATGATGAAACACTTGAAAGTATGTGCCATCCAACACACTTAGCCTAAATTTACTAGACATTATAAACCAAGCCTGTACTATAGATGGCCATCAAGGAAACAGAGAAAGGACCCTGCAGTTGTCCTTCACAGAGGTCCCATGGAGAGTAATGGCAGATACTGTCAAGTGTACAGTCACAGGTAACCCATACCAATGTTGTTTTGCAACCTCTCAGGATACTGATTGAATTGTTTACATTAACACAATTTCTGTTCTCTTCTGTTTCTTGCCACCTTATGCAGAGAGTACAACATCCACATGAGTGTCCCTCCTGTGGAGGCTTTGGCTTCCTTCCATGCTCCGTGTGCCATGGAAGCAAGATGTCAGTGTTTCGAAATTGCTTTACAGACGCTTTCAAAGCCCTGAAGTGTACAGCTTGCAATGAGAATGGTCTTCAGCGCTGTAAGAACTGTGCTGGCTAACTGGAGCTTCTGCCCAGGGAAAGCCCCATTTTATTAAACAAAGGCTAAAGCTTGGTTTCTAAGCTTTTTTTTCTTTTTTTAAAGAAAGTCATGTTTTTGAATTAAAAAATAAAGTTTGTATATTATAATTACCTTTGTTTTAATTTTTGGTTATGATTATCTTTGCTGTTTTATTAAATAAACACTTACCTATTCAACAACTTCCATGAACCAAGCCATGTGCTAGATGCTGGTTTCTAGTGGAAATGATGGAACACTCAATATCACTCTACATATCAAAGTCTTGTTTCCCCAAATATTTCTGACTTTTAAAGGAACTAAAATGTATCTCAGTGCCTCTTGCAGTATCACACACTCGTTAAGGATGGCTTATTAGAACTCTCTAGATGAATAATGAATTTATATATACTCCTCAACTTTAGGGAAGCACACAGTTTTGAAGAGTGGGGAATAATGTACCATGTATTCTTAAGCTATAATTTATGTACTAGTGCCAGAGAAGGTGACTTAGTTACACATTATTAGATTTAGTTATAGATTACTTGAGAATGGTATAAAAACTTCCTGAAGAGTTGGGAAGATGGTCTAGTGGTAAAGAACTTGCTATACTGCATAGTTACCAGAGTTTCCCACATAATGGCAGATGCAGCAGTATGTTCTCTCCTCCTGTAATCCTTTCACTACAATAAAATGAGAAACAGAGGCAAGAGAATTACAGGAATCTTGCAGTCCAACTAGTCCATTTATGCATGCTTGAATAAAAACTGTCTCAATCATGGTGGATGATGAGGACAGACAGATGGTTGTCTTCTGACCATTGCACATGTGCCATGATATTCATGTATACCTACCCACATATATAAATAAGAACACACTCCACACTCACACACACACACACACTCACACATGTTTTGAAAAGATATTTCAAGTTATTTTGTGTTTAATTTTTTAAAAAGGAATTTATTTTGAAGAATCTTCTTTGTGTCACTGTCATGGAAAGCCCTTGAGAAAGTTAGGGCTACTCATAGGTATTTTGAGCTGGACAAAATAACTGCATAAAGCATGAATATTTGAAATAAAACAATATGAGTAAATAACAATACATTCTTGTGGCATTATTGTCTGCTTCTGTCTATATCTATGGATTCTTTTATCAATAGTTTGAAGGAATCACCACTATCTCAGTTACTATTCTAGTGCTATGAGGAAACAGCGTTGACCAGGGAAATTTATACCTGAAAGTGTTTAATTAAAGCTTGTTTACACTTTCAGAGTATTTGTCCGTGACTATCATGATGAGGAATACGGAGGCATGCAGCCAGGCACGGTGCTCTAGCAGTGAGAGTTCATATCTGATCCACAAATCTTAGGTAGAGAGACAGACTGAGCCTTGCATGGACTTTTCAAACTCAAAAGCCCACCCCCAGTGACACACCTCCTCCAACAAGCCCACATCTCCTTATCCTTCTGAAGCAGTTCCATTGCTGGGCTTATGGGGACCATTCTCATTCAAACCACCAAAACTTCCCGAACATCTGTGATACAATCATCAAAAGAGCATCAAGTGCTTGTGGGCACTCCCTAGTCAGTAATGCATGGGGAAAAGCAATTCTGTTTTTGTGAAATTTAAAACCCAAGAAGGAAGGAACAAAGGACACAAATTTAGAGCAATAGGCCCTATAACACTAAGATAATGAGTGTGTTATGGAATGTACAACAGGAGGACATGTACATGCATGCGTCAGAAACAGAGAGAATGTGTTAGACAGCTAATACATGGGCAATTGGAAGCTCATTAGTCAAAGGCAAGAGTAGAGTGTTTCTGGCAAAGGACCAAGCTATGTGCATCCTAAGGTCAGAGAAAATTTAATAAAAGAAGGATTAGGCACCTTATGTGGACATTGACCATCTCATGTAGTTGACAGGTTATAGTGTGCCTGGCTTCCTATTGATGCCATGTATACACTTATATTGTGGCACATAAACATGTGTTCAAGGCCTTGGAGAGCAACTAACAACAGAGAGGAAAAAGGAAAATGAACTCTACATTTTTCTGGAGTTTCCTCTGGGTGCTTCTTGGCCCACACTATGCACAGTTCACAAAGACATCACAGTCCTATTAAATTGGAGTCAAAAAGGCTGTGGACTACAGCAGCCAGAGTGCTCAGAAATGAATTAAAGTTTCTAAAAATTAAAATTACCAAAAAGAAGTGAGCCCTTTCAACTGCTCACTAATTCATCATTATCTTTATAATATTTAACTAGTGACAGTTAAAATGTGCTTCTGACAAGGCACATAGATTGAAAATGGGAGGTAGAACTGGAAGAAAATTTTTACAATATAAATTGTGTAAATTAAAAGCTACAGTGTAAGAGAATATTGAAAAATCAAAATCAAAAGACATTCTATTAGATAACTTTGCAATAGATACTTTACCAAAGAAGACATATGAATGATCAAGTTCATTGGAAAATACATATTATATCATTCATCAGGCTAATAAGAATTTAAATTGCAGTGTGGTACTCAGAGTGGTTAAAGTTCAATGTAGACTATGAATATGGATGTTTATCACAGGAAAGCTGCTCCATACCTAGTGGAAATGTCATTGATACTACTCCCTAAAGAAAACTCTTGACAAGTTATATTTATTCAAAGAAGTACAACGTGTCTCCATTGTTCAGAAATTTTATAGGATCTATATATTTGGAATATTTATTATTGTATGAATTCTAGTTGGTATTATAATAAAAACCTTGAGCCAGATATTGGGCAAAGGCTGAAATATCAGAGAGAGAGAGAGAAACAAAACACAGCCACTTCTTGCCCAGCTAACTCCTTAGGCCCCTCTCTACTGCAGGGGAAGTGGCAGGGGAAGCTGACCTCCTTCCTTCTCTCCCTCTTCCCTGCTATCTTACTTCCTGGTTCACCTTTCTTAGAGCTAGGACTAAAGGTACATGCCACCTCTGCCTGGCTATTATGACCTTGAACTCACAGAGATCCAGGCAAATATCTCTGCCTCTCATCTGGAGTGATGGGATTTAAAGGCATGGGTCACCACTCCCTGACCTTCTTGGCTTGACTGTGTGGGTGCTTCTGTCCTCTGATATTCCGGATTATCTTATTAAATACACAATGTGTCACCACAATTTATTACTATTTTTAAAAATTATTTGTATGTGTATATATGCTTGTGTAGATGAATGTAGTTACTTCCAATGGCCAGATAAGAATGTTGCGTCTCTTGGATCTGGAATTACAGATGGCTGTGAGTTTTCTGATGTTGGTGCTAGGAATAAAACTTAGGTCCTCTGGAGGAACAGAATGTGTTTTTAACTACTGACCTATTTTTCCCTCTGCAAAAGAGACATAATTTTAACATTCAAATATTGAGATATCAAGAATGTCTATCGACAGTAAAAATTTATTAGCAATTTGCAATATACTACAGGAGCATACTTGCCTACCTAGTAAAGCAAAGCACAAACTATTATTTCTAGAAACATGGTGAATAAATTTCCAGAATATTTAATTGAATGAACTAAATCCAAAACAAAGGTAAACACTTATCAACAAGGACTCTAGTTGCCTGAGGTTACAGAATAAGTAAAAGTAATCTGTAGAATCATAGTTTATGATGAGAGGACGAGGTAGAATAATGAAATAACATATAATCAGAGTTAAGACAGAGTACAAGATACTAGCTAATAGTAGATGTCTGTTGTCAAGAGGCAAGGAGGAGTTTGAAGTGGCAGGACATGTTTTCTATTGCTATTCTGGTGCCTTAAGTGGTTCTAACATCTTAGTACATAGTAGGTCTTACTCAGCTCCCTCTGCCCCTGCTCTCTTCCTCCCCCTCTCTGTGTCAGTCTATTGCAATTCTGGGGAGCCTGCCCCAGGCTGCATCGGGGCTCAATGAGAATGTAAAACTAGACTTAATCTCTCTTCTTTGTCTCTTTCACTTCTTTCTATTCTTTGTTTTGTTTTGGGCACTGGTTCAGTTTCTACAATTACAATCAGCATCCCCTTCTCTTTGCCTAAGGCACAGTCATGATAGAGCCTTAGAATAGTGCAAGGGTGTTTGTGTAAGGCTGCTGAGACAATTTGTGTAAGACTTTTGAGACAGCTTGATTTAGATAATTAAAATCCCTTTCAGCTTTATTACAAAAAAATGAAAAACTATCATATATGCTATGCTTAACTCACATTTTTTTATATCTGGAGTTAAATAGAACAGCTTAATATAGGAACATAAATAAATTATAGTAGTAACACAAAAACCATGCATTGGAAGTGTATCATATTTTCATGGGTAAAGAAATGAAGTAATATTTAGTCTGTGCCTTTCATATATATGTTCTTTTAGAAGATATCTTATGTGTTCTTTGTAGCATCTTGTAATTTTATTTTTTAATGTGTGTGTGTGTATGTGTGTGTGTGTACCCACAGAACCCGGAGGAGGATTCTATATTAATTACAGGCAGTTCTGAGCCACCTAACATAGGTCCTAGCAACTGGGTTTAGGAGCTCTGGACGAGCAGCAAATGTTTAGACTGCCAAGCTCTGTCTCTAGCCATCAATATTGCATAAGTATGAAACTGCTTCAGAGAGTTAATTTTTAAAAGTTGTGAAATCAAAGTTAGCTTCTTATGTCTTCAGTGCTCATATAAGCTCTATGTTTCTGCCATAAGGCAGGAAATCAGTCAGGCAAACAACCAATTCATTAAACACAAACACCTATCTATAAATAACCAAAAGAGTTGAAACAAAAATAAAATTCAATTCTGTCCCTATGCTTTTAAAGCGTCACACACTCTTCTCTGTAACTATTAGTTTCAAAGGGCAGGCCATACTGGCTGCCGTCAAAGGATATATGATAATGAGATCCGATCTAGACTTCATTTGTTGAGCTAAAAAGCAAAGCAAAACAAGACTCCAAAAAGATCTTCAAAAATGATCTAATACATATAAGTGCATATTTATTTTTAAAAAATTTTCTTTTCCAAAAGCCCTTCTAAAAATAATTAGCATCTATTAAATATTTAGAATATTGATCTCATTTTTGTCTTTTATGAGCAGAACTTAACATGTGGCACAGAAGCCAGTTGGGGCTCCCTCATAAAAAAAAGTGAGGCTCTAAGCAAATCTTCTACTTGTAATATTATTTTATAATTTTATATCCATTTATGTTAGTTAGGACTCCCTAGAATCAAAGAGCTCATGGAATTAATCTTTCTCCATATATACATATATATGGGAATTTATTGAGTGACCTATAGGCAGCAGTCCAACAAAGGCTAGTTGTGAATGGAAAGTCCAAGTACCTAGTAGCTGCTCATTCCCAAGAGGCTGAGTATCTTCTCTAGTCTTTTGCATATGCTGGAATCCTAAAGAAGAAGGTTCCAGTGCCAGGGAAGGGACAGATGAGCTGCCAAGGCAAGGGAAGCTGGTGAAGAAGGAACACACCCCATTCCTTCTTCCCTTATCCAACAGAAAGTGTGGCCTAGATTAAAGGTGTGTCTTCCAGCCTCTAGATCTGGATTAAAGGGGTGCATCTTCCTGATTCAAGATCTAGATTCCAAGTGTCTCCTCTTATTTCTGGACTATAGTTCATTCCAGATATAGTCAAGTTGATAACCAAGAATAGCCATCACATCATCTCTCCTGAAATTTTGATTTTCTTATGCATTATTAATTTGAAAGTAACTTTTACTTACTAAACAACTTTACAGAATGATTTTCAGTGTATTGAGTGTAGTTCTCATAGATTAGGCAGCTTTCTTTCTCATTGTTCTTGTATCTTAATGAGCCCATGCAATGTTTAGTTATTATAGACTCTTTTATCTAATTAAAATTAGTGTGGCTTTTAATTATACAACTACATGTATCACAATTATAACAACATTAGATATGGGAGGAAAAAAAACTATATATATATATTTGTCTTCATGTAGTGGAAATAGGCAATTACACAAGGGTGGTTCTCTTGGTTGCAGACAATCAGGAGTCAGGAGGCATCAGAAGGAATGTATTATCCAGGGCTTGGGGCGGGCCTGCAAATCTTGAAAGTGAAGAAAGCTGAAATTTGCTAGCAAGACTTGAGCTAAGTTTTATGCCATAGCAGTAACCAGGGGCATTGTGGGTAATATGATTAAGGTAATTGCTTTTCTTATTACCTTTTAGAATCTAAACAGCTGGTATTGCTTAGGACACCAGTAATGTAGGCAATATTTAGCTAGAGGATCAAGTGTGTTGGGAAATAGGATTCACTTCAAAAGTATTCTCTTAGAGATATGTCTCATCTTCCCATTTAGAAAGAGATAGTCTCATGGCTCATCCTGCTACATTTGGTTTCCATTTGATGGAAGTGACTTCAAAGGATTCCTATCAGGAACCATATTTTTCTTCAGGGATCCCTGGCCTCTTTGTAGATAATTTGGCAAACTGTATAAACTGGTCAATGTCAAATGGTTTAAACTGTAGTAAGGTGTTCATTTATTAAAACACTATCCCTTTTTGAGAAGAAAGAACATTGTAATGGCAACATTTGCTTTAATTCTGTTCTGTGCTTTCTAAACTTTTTTTTTTTTTATTAAATGTAAGAACAGAAGACATTGGAAAATTAAAAATGCATAGTTTAGTGATGAGGTGAGTTAGAATAAGAATATAGCTTTCATAGAAAAATATAATATTCTGAAAAGTATTGCTTATAGGCAATAAGCTGGAGTTTAACATCAGTGCTAATGAATACCTATAAAACATCCATATTGATTCCTTACACTGTTCCATTGAGCATTCTGTGCCTTTAAGTTGTCGCCTTTTAGTCTGTATATTTACTGTCCCCTTATGTCTAAAATCAGACACATAGATTAGGTAGAAAGCAAAACGTTGCATATACAATCCAGTATCAATTTTTTGTTTTGATACAGTATCAATTTATGGACATGAATGAGAAATGTTAAGACAACTGTCTTTACATTGTCAATTGTCTATTCATTCATTCCTTTATTTCCTTCCTATGTTGTTTTACATCTGATAAGTAAAGATGTGAAGCCCAGAGATCCTAAAAGAACTATCACATAGTCTCAGATGTTCATCCTGGAAGGCCACATGGTGCCTGATTTCTCTGAAGCTTAGGTCTGTTTTGAGTTTTTCATCTGTTGTAGATTTTACCTGGAGTCAGAACTGTCAGTCTATTTCTTATCACATTTTTGTTTTCTTGCTATGCAATTTTAGAACATGTTTTATTCTTTGAAAAGAGAATTATAACTTTTTTTCTCCCTAAAGTAAAGGTGCTCTTTATGTTCTTCATGAGTTGCTATGGCTCCTTGAATTGTTATAAATATGCAAGTAGTTCTGGTGTCTGTGTTTCTCTTCCTGTATTCTTCTCTGCCTGTGACTGTACAAATAGGGTTTGAGGAAGAGTTTGCATCTTACTTAAAGAGTACAATACACTAATATGAATAAAACACTTAAATTTGTTAATAATGTTATGGTGTTATTTATAGAAAGTTTCCTGATTTTCTGGGGTCAAGTTTAACCCTATGATACTTAGTTAAGAAACATATCGAGAAGAGTAAGGTACATGAAGATTCATAGCATTTGTATCTAAAGTGGCTAAAGAGATAAAGCATGTGGCAGAGATCTATAATACAAATTCTGTCAAATTATTGATTACTCGATGTGTATCAGAGATACTAAAAATAGGATGCTCAAGTAGCAACATACATGAGTCTTGTTGGCTGATGTAGCTTGAAGCAGAGTCTTTGATAGTCGTTAGGATATTAACAGCAAGAGTACAGATGTCAAGACTTTCTATAAAACCAAGTAAGAAGAAGGCAAAGTGCTTGCTATTATGTCTGACTGATGCAAGCACCCACTGCGGCTTCAAATCCAAAGGTTGCAGTGATAGTCATGCATTATAGAACTTAAGTGAACAGGCTATGGTTGTATGTAGTTTCTGGCCTGGACTTTGCAGTCTAGACCAGAGGTACAGATCCAATCTCAGCCCAGCTTATCTTCAAAGAATCCCACATAGGCTTATATTATTTTTTATGCTAATTAACCTAGGGTCCAGTCATATAGCTTGCTAACTCTTTACCCTTAAACTAACCCATTATTCTTGTCCTGTTTGGTAGTGCAGCTCGGTACCTTTTCTTAGAACAGCATTTCAGCTTCTTTTCTCTGCATTGTCTCCTTGTCTCCTGGCATCTCTACAGCATCTGTGTCTGTTCTGAGATGTTCCCAGAGTATTCTTAGTCTGGTAGCCATGCCTACAGTTCCTGTCTGCCTTCAGCCAATCAGCATTTTTATTACACTAGTAGGCAGGGACAGAACAGAATACAATTCTACTATAGGCTCTGGATTCTAAACACCTGGTTTGGATTTTGCAGCTCCACCATTTACACACTGTGTGACTTTAGGAACTTATCTTCCTTTATCTTCCTCTATTTCTTAGTTTTAAATCTAGACATAATGCCAATACCCACAAAATAGGCCTGTAGAAATGATTAAGAAGTACATAGGAAGTATTTATTTTAGTACTTTCCATACAGAGTTTACAATCATTTTGGTCCAGATGGTGAAAAGCTCAAAGGAACCCATATTTATTACGATAGCAATGAAAGCACTGACAATAAGACTGCTCTTGCCATGTCATGTTAATTTGGATAAGGAAAATAATTATATACTTAAAAAACAGGAGACCTTGGAAACATCAACTTGAGAGTTTTGGAAACAGTGAATCCTTAGCAAAATATAGTGCTCTTGGTTATAAAGGAAAGCAGGAAGGGTGTCTGGAGAAAGAATGCAGTGGTTCAGTGTTGCTGCTTTTCTATAGGATCTAATTTATTTTTCAGTACCTGTTTTGGAAGGCTCACAATGACCTATAACTCCAGCTCCAGGAAACCTGATATCCATTTCTGACCGCTGGGGTACCTGCACATTGGCAGCTCTCTCTCTCTCTCTCTCTCTCTCTCTCTCTCTCTCTCTCTCTCTCTCTCTCTCACACACACACACACACACACACACACAGAGACACATACAGAGAGATACATATAAATGAGACAATCTTTATAAAAAAGCACATTGCATAAGAATTCATACAGAACCCTTTTCCTAAGTTGGAGAATGAAGAGATGGAAGAAGAAAGATCTTGCTTGGCACAGTGAGCTATGGATAAAACTGTCTTAGCAATCTCAACTAAGTCCTTCAATCAGGGACCAAAATAACAACGACTCTGATGGACTAGAAGTTGAAACCACCACAGACCTATTTTTAGCTTCTGTTGTCATCAGACTCAAAGGCAAAAGGTTAGTGTTTGTCCGAATGATGGATTCTACTTGTCAATACAAAACCGTGCTATTGTAGGAAGGAGGATGTCTTGGACACAGAAGGCTTTTTAGAGATAAAGGGTAATGAGAGACTATTGTGCTACAATAAAAACAGGACAGGCAAAGGGTTGGCTTCCCTGGGAGCAGGTTTTGGATTAGGAGAAAATCCCTGTTTACTGAGATGTTAGCAGAGAACAAATGTAACATTTACATTTGTAACATGAAGTTACAAATGCAAATGAAAAGTAATGACTGTGAAGGCATGGATTTATTGTTACAAAACTTTATTTCAAGGACAGACCATTTAATGCCTGAGGGCAGGGCCCAAGTCTAAGAACCTGGAAAGAATCTCAGGAATCTGCCTGACAGCCAATAGATTCATACCAAAAATTCAGCCAGCAGATTAAGGGATTGGGTTCATGCTGAAAGTATAGCCAATGGCTGCTATACCCATATCCCTTTACCCAATATTGAAATGCCAAGATGTGTAGCACCCCATTTATGTATGCTCTTCCTTAAAAACAACAACAACAACAAAAAACAAACAAAAACCCCTTACCTCTGGGCTTATGGCCAAAATCCTCCACTGCACTGGAAAAAAGGGTTTCAGCCTGAGTTCTTTTGAACCCATCTGAAAGAATAAAGTGACCCTTAGGTTTTTACAATGGAATCCAGCACCTTTGTTATCTTTAGGGGGCCCTCAACACGGGTAAACAGTGACCTGCTATGGAATCATGGGTGAGGATTTTTCCACAAGATATTAGGATACTAGGAGTTAGACAGACTCACTGTAAGGAGACAGACAGACAGGCAGGCAGACAGGCAGGCAGGCAGGCAGACAGACAGAGGGACCATAACTTGGTAATACAAGTGATGAGTTTCCAAAACAGCCAGTTTCTTCCTAAATATCCTGGCTTGGGACAAAAGCCTGACAGCTTAAAACAGAACCTATGAGTTTTTGTCTCTCACCAGCAGGTCCTTGCTGATGTACTGGGTCAAGAAACACAAGGCCAGATCAGGACCTGTCATTTTTTGTGACACACAGCTATGGGTCAATCAGCCATAAAACTGACCAGCCCTAAATTAGAATTAGAAAATTCTCCACAGGCTTCAAAACGCCCAGCCGTTGAGAAGAGCTTGATTTTCAGCTCTGCAGAGGGTCTTTTCTCTGCTGCCCATGGGTGTTTTCTCACACCCAGGAAACACTTTTCTTCAACTGCTGATCTTATCTGCAATGTTCCAGGCTTCTTTGCTATTTCCTGTTGAGCTTAAGATGTTTCTTGCCTTTTAATTCTTTAATTTATAGGGAAAACTAACTGAATTATGACCCTTAGACATCATTCTCCCCTTATCTCTAGATGTATCTCTGTAGGTATAAGCCAGTATCTCTTTATGCCCTTTCCCATTTTGTTTGAGTATATGGATGACAATTAACTTCCTAATCAAAGCTATTTTTTTGACTTTATATTCATATCAAAGCTCTATTAACTATTAGCCAATATCTCTCAATCGACTTCCTTCCTTCTTTAATTCAGCAGTAATATATTTCTGTTACCTATTCCTTATCTGAGAAAAACTCAAAAGTTTTCAACTCAACATGGATAAGAACATTCTTAGCATTTGGTTACTACAGCATTATGCTTTGGAAGGTTACTTCAAAATTTGAGTGTGAGTTTAGAGGAAGCACAAAAGAAAGTGAAAATACAGGAAACTACAGGTGTACAGGAAGTGGCAGCTTTGCTGGATGTGTCTTCAGCCAAGAGCTTGAGGAGGTGTGAGAACCATTTTGCTAACCGGCTGGTGAGGCACTAGATCAAAGATCTCTCAGCATTTTGAAATACAGAAGTTCTTGAAGGAACCCTCAAGTGAGACACATGTAGTGCCTGCTAATAAGATGAAAATATAAGTGGTTAATAAAAAAAATCAAAGTAATGTTGTAGCAAACTTATGCCTGAAATTTTTTTTCCACAGTATAAAAATAATTTTTAGTGCACACAACTAGTTATTCCTGAATTAATACATACCTACTGCATATTTTTTTGGACAGTAAAGTTACCAAAACATATCTCCTTTACATTATTTATTTGAGAACTTTGTGTTTGCATGAATTGTATAAAGTTGGTTTATTTTGTACACACGCATACACAAATAGGCAGGCTTTTCTGCCCTGCCAGCTACTCCCCCAATAATCACACAGAGACTTAATATTAATATTAATTTTAAGTATTAGGCTTAGGCTTGTTTTTAGTTAGCTCTTATAACTTAAATAAACCCATTTCTATTAATCTATGTGCTGCCCTGAGGCTCATTTGCCTTCTGTACTTTCTGTCCATGCTGCCTGCTCTGTTTCTTGTCATCTCCTCCGGACTTCTCATTCTTCACCCTTCATCATCCCAGCATTCTGTCTGCTCTCCAAATCCTGCCTATACTTTGCTCAATCAGCTTTTTATTAATAATAAGAGCAACACATCTTCATAGTGTACACAGGATTATTTCATAGCACTTACTACTGCTACTACACACAAATATATTCTCACTACTTTAAGTTAAGAGACATAAAATTATCTCTTCAAGTTTGGCTCAAATGTAGCATCAACTAGACAGAAGACAGTGGAGGAGGTGGGGTGAGGGGCTAAAAAGGTTTTGAGTTATATCAAGAAATCAGTAAGTATAAGTTAGAAAGACAGAGTGTCACAAAAATTCACAACTTACATAAGGTGACAATTACACATTACATCTGTGTATCACCACACTGAACTTAGGATTACAATATATTTATAGTTATTTATTACATGAGGAATTTCAGTCATTGCCTTAATCTTCTAGTAAAAGCAATGGAAACTGTGCAATATAAATAAATATTTACTAATAACTTTATTAAACTATGTATATGTCAGTGAAGTTATATTTATGTAGGAAATTAAAATGTTTGTTACATGATCTTCTTTATTATTTTTACCATGGTAGAATTGCCTTTGTGTAACCAAGTTTGTTCTTTTTGTGATAAATTATGTTTCCCAATTGTATTTCTGGATGATTCAGAGGCAATTTGATTTTTGAAAAGTTGATTGTAAAATTTCTTTGTATGTGCCCATTATTAGAACTCTTATTTCTTATTCTAGAATCATATTACAAAACTTCTAAAATAAGATGGAATAATTTTTGTAGCTATATTTAAATCATTGTGTGCTGGGAATATTGACTGATTAGAAAAACTCCTGGCATTTTTCTAAGGAGACTAATGCCTTGCTTGTTTTAATAATGCATTTAATCTTTGCTTCATTATTAATAAGCATAACACTTGATTCAGGCTGTCTTGTCCACTAAGATTTTCAGAATGAACAATTCCATTGTTTTACATTTATTAGTCTACCAAAGCTGGTAAAGAGAGAAACATGCAAAGATAGAAGTCCCAGGAAGACTAACTCTGACTCCACTGATATCTGTAAACTTGTAATTTCTTCTGTTTTAGCTCATTCAAATAGTTTTGTAACAAAGAGGATAAGGAAGAAATGATGGCAAAGGGACTATCTGATATGTGCTCCAGATACACAAACAGCTAAATCTGTTGTTATGTTGAGGAAGAGTTTTTATATATATATGCATATATATATATTTTTTTCTCTCTAGTTCTCCTCTAAACACAGCTTAATAACTTAGAAAAATAACTGGATCAATGATACCCTGGGACATAGTGTTTATCCATTTTTATCCCATGTGCAGTTACCACTTGATAACATGGTAATCAGAAAAGGCACTGTGAAACACTCTTTGAGTTTGAATCCTTTTGAATAGTCTTGCAGTCCTGAGAATATTTCTGAAGACTCATTAAGAAGTGAGTATGATGGCTACGTCAGAGAAATACAAATCAAAATAACTTTGAGATACCACCTTACACCTGTAAGAATGGCAAAGATCAGCAGTGTAGATGATAGCCTATGCTGGAGAGGATGCAGATTAATGGGAACACTCCTCCATTGTTGGTGGGAGTGTAAGCTTGTTCAGCCACTCTGGAATGCAGTATGGCAGTTTCTCAAAAAACTGGGCATCAATCTCTCCAAGGATCCAGCAACACCACAATTGGGCATATACTCTAAAGATGCGCAATTGCATTAGCTCAACTATATTCATAGCAGCATTATTCTGGATAGCAAGAACCTGGAAACAACCTAGATGCCCCTCAACTAAAGAATGGATTAACAAACTGTGATACATCTACACAATGGAGTGCGATGCAACAGTAAGAAAAAAATGATATACTAAAATTTGCAAGCAAATGGAGAATATCCTCCTGAGTGAGGTCTTACAAACCCAGAAGGATAAACAGGGGATGTTGTCACTCATTAGTGGACCTTAAGCAAAAGCATTCTTATGTCATTGAAAACGGGGAAATCTATGGCATGAATGTCTTGGATCTTCAGCTTTCCTTACAGTGATACTATTTGGATCCAGTACCATCTGCATTTGGTCTCCTAAAATTCCACTGAATTTCCTACTGTGCCATCCATTTCTAAGAATTAAATACAATGAATAAATGAGAAAAAGAAAAGTTAAGCGACAGAAACTTTAAAATGGCGCAGAATTCTGGCCCTAACTGCCAGTCCAGTCAAAGAGAGTGAAGAGGGATTATATAAGCAAAGGTGTCAAGATCATGATGGGGAAACCCACAGAGACAGCTGAGCTACTGGGAGTTCATGGGCTCTGGACTGACAGTTGGAAACTAGGCACTCTGAATGTGGAAGATAGTGTGTGGCTTGAGCAGATTGTGGGACCTCTCGCAGTGGGACCAGGATTTATCTCTAGTTCATCACCTGGAGTCCATTCCCTACAGAGGGATACCTTGCTCAGCCTTCATATGGTGGATAGGTTTAGTCCTGCCTCAACTTCATATGCAGACTATATTGACTCCCTGTGGAAGTCCTTACCCTCTTTGAGAAGTGGATGAAGGGTAGGGTGGGGAGAAGCTGGAGGCTAGTAGGAGGAGGGGAGGAAAGGGGAACTGTGGTTTTATGTAAAATTTAAAAAAAAACTTTTTTAAATAAAGAGATAGCAATGAAAGGTTCTTCCATAGAGAATGTTACAAAAAAGAAAAATACATGACATTTTTGGAAAATTGATATATCAGTATAAATTACATAAATGTCAGATCTGATGACATCAGTTCAGTGATGTTCTCATCAATAATAATTAACCAGTTGGTTAAAAAGCAACCATAAAAAAAAGAAGTGAGTATGAAGAGCCAGAGGACTCTTAGCCTCACAGACTAGACCCAAGGAAAAGTCTGGAATAAGAAACTAAGAACATAAAATGTGCAAACTTCTGAGCATAAGGAACTTGCCAAATCTCACATTCTTTTTACTTCAGAACTTCTGAACTCTCTCTCAAGAACTGTATATCTTAATTTCCTCAGAACAACATAAATATTTTATAGAGTGGAATGTAGCAAGAATAATAGAAGGTAAAAAGTGCATGTGTAGAATTACAATGGAATAGTCTACTCAGACTAACTTTGTGGACAGCAAAGTCATTAATGTTCTACACTAAAGAGAGACTAATTTCAACTTGTATCATACATGTGAGTTATTTAAATTATTTTTCTTTTCTTATTTAAAATTAAAATATAAAAGCTTCATGTTTTCTTTTCTCCCCAAACCCATCTTATGTACTTCCTCCAATTCATGGCCTCTTTTTTAAAAATTACACACACACACACACACACACACACACACACACACACAAACACACACACATACACACACACACACAGAGAACATACTTAGTAAATACAGTGCTACTGTATGCATAATTTCAGGGTTGGACACTTGATACTAGCTAAATAATGGAAAACTTTTTATGGAAAGCCTTTTTCTGATACTCTCAAATTCCTCATTTGCCTGTAGCTCTCTATCTAGGGTTCAGGCCCCCCAATACTAGCATGTAATATGTGATATTTGCATCCCTTGTTGGGGTCTTTTTTAAACAACCATGCTGATGAGATTTCATTGGTGTAGCTTCTCTGACATTTCTGTAAGCAGAGTCTCACAGTAAACTTCCTGTTCCTCTTGCTCTTAGAATAATTCTGTCCTTTCTTCTGTGATGATCCTGCCCCTGCACCAAAAGCTCATGAAAATTTTTCTGAAAATACTTTTAGGACTTTTCAAACCCAAGCACAATTGTGGTGGAATGTTCTGTATGCTGTAAATAAAGTAACTGATTTGGCATATGTACAGCACCGTAGAAGTGGGTGGAGAATCAGAGGGCAGGCAGGTAGGAAAGGGTGGAGTTAGTCACTTTGGATCCATACCCTGAAGAAGAAGCATGTAGGAATCCAGGTGATCCACAGGCTGTGGGCCACGTGGTGGAAGATGAATGGAAATGGGTTTAATTAAGATAAAAGAGCTAGCTAATAATGTGCTTAAGACATGGACCAAACAGTGTAAAGGATATAAGCGTGTGATTCATTTCTTTGGGGGACAAAAGCCGCAGCGCACGAACCAGGTTCCAACCACCTCCACGGGCAGCGCCAGGTACAAACCTCTCGGACCCAAAATGGGCTGGGAAAAAATGTACTACAACACACAATTACACAACTGAGCTTTTATTGTTGTTCAATAAAATTATATGTTGTATACATTTTTATGTGTATGATCAATTGCATATGTGAATTTATATTCATCACATGCAGCTGGATCCAGTGGAAGCTAGACTATGATGTCACTTCCTCTGGAACTAGAATTACAGGTAATTATGAGCCTCTGTATGGATTCTGGAAACTGAACTTGGCTCCTCTGCATGAGCAATAAGGACTCTTAACTAACTGCTAAACCATCTCTCCAGCTTCAATCTCATTATTTGAGTAAAATAGGCAGCTTTATTAACAAACAAACTGAAAAATGGTTGCTTTGTACTTCATCTAGTTTTGTTTCCTTATATGTTCCTAATGCTCCAATGAAAGAATAGTGTGGAGAAATGCACATGTGGAGATATTATTCCTTATGTGATTTCTCTGCTTACATTTGTAAAACAACTGTACTAAACAAAACCCTAATTTTCTTTTGCAAAAGAAGTGAATTCTTGGTATCTGAGTTTTGAATGAACTACATATGCAATTTCCAGCAGTGTTTCAGTACACTGCTTCAGTATGAAGATAAAACCTTATTTATGAATGTTACCAAATTTTAAATTTGTGGCTCATAGACAGCTTGTGGGTAGCAGCATCACTCTAACTCTCTAACTCTTTAAAAAGCTTTTGGTTTTATATAATTTTTTTTTTCTGATTAGCTATCCTCCTGGGATCATTGTTTTTATTTTTCTGTTTCCTTTTATCTTTGCAGATGAGTTTGGAGCATGCAAACAGAAATCTTACTTTTAATTTATATTTTATCTTCCCTTAAGCAGTTGTCTTAAGAGAATCTAAGTATTGAATCAGAATATTTGCAAAAACTGGATGTTTCATGACAGTCAAATTTCTAAAAGAACTGCTCATGGGTTGTTTGATAATTAGAAGGCTTTAGAATTTGATATTTCTTAAAAATATTAAAATGAAAACCATATGATTTTGATCATAACCCTCCAAAGAAGTAAGCAATAAGGCTAGTCAACACATAGAAAGTTAAATGTAGCTAAAATAGCAGTTTTTTCCCCAGACTAGACTTGCTGACATTTTCAAAATCATGCCAACATTGCAGGTCTGGATGAACTGTGGAGATGTTTTTCATGGCTGCAGAGTGCTTTTGGATGTTAGTGAAATATGTGTTACTGCTCAAGATTTCATAGCCAGGATGTCTGCTTTGTTTTAATGTTGACATTGATCTATTGTAAGAGAACAAAAAAACCTTAACAACATTTGGAAATCAATTTTTTTTTCTTAAAAATGCAGGACTAAAACAAAATACTACAAAAATTGGTAGGTATAAAATTTTGTGCAAAGACATTATGAAAGAAGCCTTTGTAAATGTCAATCACTCTTGTCACTAACTTTGATTTAAATATCAACTTTCTTTGGTCACTTTTTATAAATTTTAGCAAAGAGTGCAATAAGACTATTAACAAGTATGTTTATTTTAATGTCTGAAAGTCAGGGTTGAAACCATTGATCTCAATGTGAAAAGGGAGGTCTCAACAGCTGGAATCCAAAGATCATGTGAATTTGAGCTGGGTTACCTGGTTAGTTGTGAGTAAGACTTATTGCCTTTGGCCACTCATTGGCTGCCATGCTGTGCACATGCTCTCTGAGGTCATCCATCTTCTGTGGTCATCCATCTTCCACGCAAACATGGAAACTCTTCCACTACATTGCACAGCTCATCTAATGTCTTATCCATTGTATTTGATTTATTTATACTGTAGCTGTTTCTTTCAATCCTTCAATATGAATTTAATATAAATTCAATATCCAAGGAAAATCTACCAACCAAAAATGGTTTTAATAAAATCATAGATTTACCAAGAATGTTGGAAAGATGAATTGTGTTTTATACTGTAAAGGTACAATCAACAAGGAATAGAGAGGTTTTCCATGGAGTTTTGAAAGCAATGATGATTTTGTTTCTGAAATGAAACATTCTCATAAAAAGTCACTTATAAAGTAGAAGATGAGAAAGTTAGCTGTTTTGATAGTAACCCTTTATGATGCCTGAACATTGGTCTTTGGTTTTGTTTTTTTCCTTCGAGATGATCTTGCTTTATAGCTAAGGTTGAGAATCTTTGATTCTCCAGTCTCCACCTCCTGGATTCAAGAATTATTGAAATGACACTATGCCCAATCAGCATCAATCTTCACAATGTACTTATAATCGCAGCTACACTTTATTTCTAAAATATTCTGAGCATTTTAAAGAGAATTAACATGCTCAAAATATAGATACCCTTCCCAAAGAAGGTACCACAAAAAAACCAAAAATCGGAATACTTTAAAACTTTTTGTTTTACTACATGATGTTATCAGACTGCTCACAAACAGAATGGGCGTTCGACATGAAAATGAAACACAAATACTTATTGAATTTAGCTTCAGAATGATTACTAACATAGACCCCAGAGAACAAATACTTTTCTTTTTAAAATAAGAACTTTTTGTTTCATTTAAAAGAATTTTTTCCACACAATATTTTCTGACTACACTTTTTGCCTCTCCCAAGGATAGCTCTGTTAACAGGTTAGGCTTTTTTTGTTAGTCATGGTTTGATCAAGAATAGAGGCCATTCACAAATTCTAGATATAAGGTTAAATATATTTGTTGAGGAGATGTGTTATTGTTAGAATGTACAAGTGTTCAGCCTAAGATTTTAAATCAATGATTCTTAGGATCCCTTATTAGGAAGCTGTCATAGTTCTCAGGTATCATTATGATATTTGCATCAGTATACAATGGGGATGGAACTGTTTTATTACTACTTAAAAATTGGCTATGTTGGTAATTGGACATTACTCTGTACATGCCATGGAGGAGCCTGAAGTTCTTCATGAGCTAGGAACTTCTGAATCTTATCTGCAGTCTCCAGAAAGTATAGCCTCATTTTTTAATCCTATAAATTTTATCTGGATATCTCTCATTGGTAAGCCCTTACCTAGTACTACAGAAGGAAGAAGATCATAGGATATCGACCTTAGAGTTGGGTAGAAATTATGATAAACTAGCAATGAACTTTCCAGATAGGTTTTTTTAAACTTTAACTAGCATAGGAAACTTGTTTGGATATAAAAGAATGTTTAAACACTCTAGCATTGTAGTCACTGAAGTCAGAAAACCCACACAATTTATATACTATATGATGTTTTATATAGGAAAAGTATAATTTCACGCATGTGAAGACAAAATAAAGGTGTTAACTTATTAGTGTCTGACTAAGGTTTTTATAATTTTGGAAAGTTATATGTAAACTATCAAGGGAAAATGTCATCAGTCTTGCCCAACTGTGAATGCTGTGAGCTACAGTAAAGACTTACTTGGCAAGATATGGCCATTAGTGTAATAGTGGTGCAAATGTTATAGCACTAACCAAACACATTTTTTATTACATTTAAAACCAAATCCACAAGGTGGAACTCATGTCTCATATTTTTAATTGGACCTAAAACCTATATCCATGACTGGCTAAATCATATGTCACAAAAAACCTTTAGTATTATCCTGCTAAATAAACATAAAAATAAACTGCCACTTAACATTTCTCTTTTTATATCCATAGGTTAAAGCATCTCTCAGCCTTCATCAAAAAAGCTTTTGTTTGAACTAGATGACAATTCATACATTTTCATGATGGTTAGTGTGTAGAATATAAGAGACCGTAGACTATTAAACTCTACATGATATATTTATATCACACTGCTCTCAAAGCTAAGGGATCATCATGGAACAGATGGCAGACAGGTTGCAATAGTCAAAGGTTGTAGACAACTGCAGAGAAACAGTATTTGTCGGAGATGACATGGATGTTAAATACATAAACAACAATGGTTGGAATTGCATGCATATAATAATTATACAAGGCCAACCTATTCAAATACCAGTTTGGTTTAGGACAGGGGCTCATATGGGAAGCTAAGAAGTTATTTGCAACTGATGGCTGCTATGGTTGAAAAGGTCAATTTTCTTCAAGGATATGCAGCCCCTCAGAGGCTACTCACATTCTTATTACAGGTATATACAGGCAGCACTAAATAGACTTGGTGATTGTTTATTGTTTGAACTGCAAAAATCATCATATGTAGGTGGGAAGCAAAGGTGGTGGATTAGGGGTCGGTAAGAGATATTAGGAGTTAATAGGGGGTATATTTGATCAAAACATGTTCTATGCATTCCTGAATTTCTCAGTAAACAAAACAAAAAGACAGCAAGGAGTTAAAGAAACTAACTTGAAAGGGCTATTTACTTAAAAATTGATTAGATTCAGGTTTCTTTGATGGCCTGCTTTTAATATCTGTTCAACTAATGAGCGAATAAATGTTCCTTTGATATGGAAACTTTTGACATTTGCTATCTCCTAAGCCATATAATATTCAAGAAATCTTTGCTGACAGTTGATTAGCCCCACAGGGAGGTATTTGACTTAAATTGGTGTAATAAGGTTTTTTTTATCTATATTATTTTATGTGAATTTGGGCTTCTCTTGCCCATATCAAAGTTTACCCAAGAAATTGGAGTTGGTCATAGTCTGCATGCATACTAGGAGAGAATAGAGAAGAGGAAGTAACAGAAAATCAGATTTAAAAAGTTAGTGGGAATTTTCTGTGCGCTCAAATTTTTCCTGCAGTCTTTGGAGACCTAGAACTATTGCCTTTGGGACCAGTGTCATAGCTTATGTTTGTCCAGAAAAGTTCAGCTCCCTGCCAATCTCTCCTGTTTTCTCTTTAAAGTACTCTATCTTGAGTTGGTATCTGACTTACAAACATTGAACTATAACAGGAGAATCAATCTCACTGCTTTAATATTAGTGTTCAGTCCACTACATCTAATTCAATTCAATAGAGGCTATAGGAAAAAAATATTTCCACTTCTTTTTCTCTTTATGACTTAGTCATTTTCATTATCATATTTTCCTTACTGCCTCATGTTTTCAAAATTTCCAGTTGACATCCTGTCTTTAATCTGTTCTTTTTTTTTTAACCAAAAGAAGATGATGTGAAACAAAATCTGAAATTCAGAACGTGTTTTAGGCTTGTTAAAAATCACCAGTAAATGATAGACAATTAAGTTTAATGACAAAAATGAGGTTCTACTAAGACTTCAGAGCAGTGTGTTCTTAGACCTGTGGGGCAAATGAAGCATAGCACCAACTTTTAGCAATGCAATCAAAGCTTTACTCCAGAGAGAACACATTGGATTTCACATAAAATGACAGATTGTCTTTTTCTCTTCTTCAAGGTAATTGGCCACACTGGTAGTTATATTATCACCAACATAAAGTATTTTAATAGGTATAGAAACTTATGCAAGCAATAGCATATTTAGCAAGTAAGTTAAGGCATTGGCAGAGGAACATTTATTGTGACTGGCATTCATAAAAAGTGAGATGTTGGGCTGGAGAAATGGCTCAGCCGTTAAAGGCTAGGCTCACAACCATAAATATAAAAAGTGAGATGCACACACCACAGAAAAACAATATATTCTTGGGCAAGGCTTTTGCTCAATAAATATAATAAATATTGTTGCCAATATCTGTTTAATCATTTTAATAAGGGTAAACCCAGTGACAGTCACTTAATGGATCATTTCTAGAAATTGCTTTGATAATATTGCATTAATGCTATTTTTATTAATGTAGGGTGAGACACCAAACATGGTCACAAAAGCATTCAACAGTAAATATTGATGACCTAAATTTGTCTTCAGAAAACTTTAGCTTGTTCAGTTTGCTTTCAATAACTTAAAAGTTGCATATGAATTAAGGAACACAATTTTGTTGCATAGTATTTTATATTTAAAATATTGAAGAATGTTTCTTTTTCATTCCATCACAATGAATCTGAAAAAAATTATATAAAAGTATGGGTTTTAAGTGGACTTCTAAAATATCATCTCTGAGAAGTGTTCCTTACATGAGTGCTCTGCAAAATACAGCTCAATATAAGGCCCAGTTGGAGCAAGCCCTGTGCTTTCCTTGCAGGGCTAGGTCACACAATCCCTTTTCTTCATCTGTGCTTCTATTTTTTAAGTGGGAAATACTGTAAAATTTATTTAAATTAAAAAATATTTGTATGAATGCTTGGCTGGCATGAATGCCTGTGTACATCTACATACCAGATATCTATGGAGGCTGGAAGAGGGCATCAAATTTCATGGAATTAGAATTACTGATAGTTGTGGGTACTGTGTACATCTCAGGAATCAAACTTAAGGAGAGCAGTCAGTGCTCTTAACTGCCAAACCAACTCTCTAGCCCAAGAAAATGTATATTTCTTTTGTAAAAAAGAACCATTGTTCCCTGTGATGTTTGGTGAATTGCTTTGTAAAGACAGTCCTATAGCAATTGAAAGCGCTTTTAACTTTAGAAAATAGAATGATGTGTACAGTTAATTTAGAGTTATAATAAAACTTTTGGTATTAAATAATTTAAGATACTTAAGCAATAATGGATAATGAAGTTACAGAATTCCTTTCCTGGACCAAGCCTATAACACTAATTGAATTGTTTGCCTTCAAAACATATATCACTGTTTTAACAGAGCATAATTAAAATAAATTCAAGCTATGAGGATAAGGAACACATTAAATACACATATTTACATAATGAAATGGTTTAGTTTAGAAACTGTTTACAATGGAATTCTATTAAATATGTAACATGAAATTTAATAGATAAGTAAATTAAATACTTACCAGGTTATTACATTTGCTAGCTGATTGAGTTCCAGCAAGCAAACAGATGATTGAGCATTTCATCACCTTTTGTTGAAAATACTTCCATAGAGAAGAGCTGCAAACAGTGCTCGCTTTGGCAGCGTACATACTAAAATTGGAGAAGAGCTGCAGATTTAAAGAAATTTTCTTGAAAATCTGTGCTTTTTTCCTGTTGTTTTTTTAATTGTAAGAAATATTTTGTTTTATTTTAAAATCAGGCTTAAAGACATAAAACTTAGAGAAAGCAGGATTTACATTTTTTTAAAGTAGTAGCTTGATGACTTTTGATGCTATGCACCTATGTAACAGCATCTTACTGTGCAACACATTTTTATCTCTCTAGAAAGTCCCCTCTGTCCCTTGCTGCTAGTCCCCTCAAATACCTCTTCCCTGCTTCTCTAGAGCCAGATAACTTCATATTCACTTTCTTTCATTATAAAGTAGCTTTGCTAGTTCTAAGATGCTTGCACACCAAATTTTATTCATTGTATATATGTGTC
This sequence comes from Sigmodon hispidus, assembly GCA_004025045.1. Taxonomy (NCBI): domain Eukaryota; kingdom Metazoa; phylum Chordata; class Mammalia; order Rodentia; family Cricetidae; genus Sigmodon; species Sigmodon hispidus. Next base: position 154,766 of record PVIH01002297.1, read on the forward strand.
CTATTTCCTTAAGCATCATGCCCTGAGCTTGACCATGTTGGCTGCAGGCATGGATTCTATTCACTTATTTATTAAGTGCTATACGTGTTTTATGAATACACTAAAATTTATTTGTTCATTTACTTTTTGATAGTCATTTTAGCTGTTTCTTGCTTTGTGTCATTTTATTAAAAGAAAAAAATTGACATAAATTCAAAATTAAAGAAAAAGCATAGATTTTTTGTATTTCTTAATCACCTATAGATTGAGTTAGGTATAGTGGTGTGTCTGTAGTCTTGGAACTTTGGAGGTCATGGCTGGGGGATCAGGAATTCAGGCTATCCAGGGTGGGAGGAGAAGGTGGGGCAAGTTGAAAGAAGGTTAAATTTAGTCAATGTTATTATGTTTTGGTAACATATTTTGGTGCATGATTCCTATTAGAAAAGGGCATTCTCCTACATAAGCACAGTGTTGCTATTAAAGTTAATTTTATATATGACAGTCATCAAACTATAAGCCCTTAATTTTACATTTATCAAGTTGTGCCAGCTTTGGAGCATAGATTGCACCACTGCATCCAGTTTGTTTGAAACCTTCAGTCAGAGGCATATCCTAGCCCTTCTACTACTGTCTATTAGGTCTTAACGTCTTTGAAGATACCTAGTAGAATGCACTGAAGAGAGAAAACTTAGCTCAAGAAACTCCATTGTGTATTCTAGTAGCTATTTTATAAAGAGATGAAATAAAGTTTAGTTTCACATTTCTGGTGTCGGGGGAGAGGGAGGTGGTGGGGGTCTGCCCAGTTCTGGGAGAACAATGGGCTCCTGGGGCGGGAGACTGCCCAGTTCTGAGAGAATAGTCATGCCTGAGCAGTTCTAGGAAAAGAACATGTCCTAAAAGAATAGACCTAGCAGGGGGCTCTGCGAGATTAGCCAAGACATCTGCCCAGTTAGATCTTGCTTGCCCAGTTTTGGAAAAAACCAGCCACCCCACGTAGGGTCTAGGTGGGGTTCAAAGATACTCTGAAAGACCCTAAGCATGAGCCAATCAGTTCCACCGCAGCATCCTGTCTCCAATCAACCAACTTTGTTGTAACTTTTGCTATAAAAGATCCCTTGTAACCAAGGCAGGAGCTACTTCTTGCTCTGTTGTCACAGAAGCTTGAAGTATGCTCCCTGCCTGGCTTGTATTACGCTGTCAATAAACCCTGCTGTTTCATTCTGGACAATGCTGTCTTTGGTGGTCTCTCTGTGGGTCGAGCTCCGGGCATTAACATGCATAACATGCAGCTAGATTGGGTTGCCTGATAATTTCTTCTGATTGAATATATTGTATTTTATTGAGCCTGGCCTAAAAAAAACCTGTCTTCATAAGTATCTGTAAGTTCTCTACCATAAGGTTGCTATGTACACAGTGAACTGCAGCATACTTCTGTACTGTACAGATGGTAACCTGCCTTGCAATGAGGAAGCCATAGCTAATCACAGCAGCCACACAGAAGTCACAGCCAATCACGGCAGCCACACTTCAGCCTACAGAGGGTCCCTGTTTAACTGGAATTAACAAGGCAAAGATCAGGTTGTAAGGAGTGCCTTTGTGTGTATAGTTTTGTTTTCTTCCTGACTTTTCTATCTTGAAATGTTGAGACATAGCCTAGTGTCAGCCATTCTAAACCTCCTCTGTTGTTGGCTGCAGACTCAGAAATCCTTCTGTCAACCTTGAATTTCATATTTCTGTTATTTTTAAAAGGCGTTTAGAGTTCTGCATTTTGTGTGAGAATGTCATGAAGCATTGCAGTCTTTTTATTTCATCCTAGTGGGCAGTGCGCAGTTTCTAGGACAGGGCAGATTATTACTGGAGATGTCTCTGAGTGCTTGACCGAGATGACTCCTGCCACCCTTCTCTGCAGAATACCTAATCTGTTCTTTTATGATTAATAAATATTTTATGGACTCACTTTAAGGTTCTGTGAAATGACTCATCATGACTCATTATGACTCATCAAAATTTACTCTCATTTTAGCATTCACCGATTTCTTAGTGAAATTAATACAACTATACCAACTTGGGGGTTTTTAATACTACCATTAATTTTACACTTAATAGTTAACATAAAAAGCAAAAAAGAAATTTCTCTTTTCTGTGCCTTCTAATATTTGTATCTTTATAACTTCTTGGATTAAGTTTCCCTGTGGCCAGAATCCCTTTAAGGAACAGTTTTTGTTCTTTACCACTCATTTATTCTTTGAGCTCTTTCTTGTGTCTGGTAAAAAGTTTTTTATGCTCTTATTTTTGTTTGTTTATTTTCCTTTTACTAATTCTGATATTAGGTGTTTAATCAATTAGTGCCCCTTTCCTTTTAGTGGATAACAATATTTAGAAATCAAGACCTAGCTACTGAGTACTATAACTATTAGGGAGTAAGGTTTTTACTGTCTCATAGGTATACATATACATATAACACAGTCTTATAATACACTTATATGTGTGTATATGCATACATGCATGCACATATATGAAACCATAAGTTAATTTGCCATCCTCACTTCTTGTTTAGCAAGACTGTTCCCTTCAAGTTTTCCTCTTTCCACTGTTTTACACTATTCTCTGGAGAGACATAGTTCTATAGTCATTAATCTCAATCTATGACTTAACAATTTAATTCTTCTTATAAATACCACATATTTAGTCATTGTAATGGGATTATGCTATGTTGTAAATATTTGTCCTGCCTACTAGTTTAATAAAAAGCTGATTGGCCAAAAGGCAGACCAAAAGTATAGACAAGATTACCAGGCTAAAAAAACTCTAAGTATAAAAAAAGACACAAATGCCACAAAGATATGACAAAGACATGAGGAGGAGATGGCAACAGATACACAAAAATTAAACTAAAATACTATCCTAAAAACTCAAGCCTCATAACTAAACATAAACTAACCATATGCCTGGGCCCTAAGTCAATCAACATAAAAATAATACAAGTATATATATAATTATTTAAAATTAAACAAGACTAAAAATAAGACCAAATATCTAGTCTAGACCCAGAAAGTCCAAGCCAAAACCAAATACATGAAGATCACAAAGACATAAAGGTGATACTCACTTGAAAGTTTCATCCCAACTGACTAGTTTTCATAGTGATATGCACCCTCCTGGAAGAGAAAGGAAAGGTTCAATATCACTCATCTGTGGACCTTTCAAGCTGTGCCAATGACAAGCCTGACAAAATTGTGTCCCTGGTACAATAGTGGCACAAATATTATAGGAGTAACAAACCAATTTATGATCAGATCAAAGGCCTGTTTCATGAGTGGGAAGGTATATCTAGTTCTATTAAAAGGCCGAGAACTCCTGGCTAGATAGGTCATAGGGTAGAATCCAATATTGCTATTCTGCTAACTGCAAGGTGTATTAAAATGATTCCTAATGACATATTGCTATACCCATGAATCAGAGAACTTCTCAGGCTTCATCAGAGAATCTTCTTGCAACAGATTGAAATTGACACAAAGATGTCCCCTTGGTAAAAGGACAGAGAAAATAAGAGTGATAGGCCCTAAATTAAACATTCATATCACATTCCTTCTCCTAAGGTTTAGGGATATTTGCTAAAGAAGTAATTGGTGGGTAGACTTTAACTGCCAGATGTGGTAGAAATCTTTAAGAAAACAAAACAGTACAGTTTCATATATAAACTCACATTTATGACAGCAGGCAAAAAACCTGCATAAACTCCAGACATACAAAATTTTAGCATAGAGTGTGGAGATAGATACATACTCCAAATATCGGATGAGAATATATTGACATGGGTAATTGGTCATTTCTGATCATGTATTATAATTTAACTGAAAAGAGATTAGGTGATGTAACCAGAATCAGACGTTGAGTTGGGAGAGAATTGAGTTTAAAGTTTACATGTGTTGGATTCCAATTTTTCTTTTTTTTACTGTGCTATTTGTATTTACTACTCAGAGTCATTTTTTGTTTAATAGTCATGTAATAAGGTTAACTAAGTATAGATTTTCAGTATATATCTGATGCTAGTTTCATCTGAAGATTTATAAAGACATATAGATATGCCCTTGTTCCTGTGATACCCCTTTTTGTATCACAGCTCTATTCTGCTGGGAGAGTTAGACTTTTTTCTCGGGCCCCACAGGAAAAACATAAGTATCAGACTTATAGTCTAATTCAACCATAATTCAAGTCAGGACAGAGATATGGTGAGTGTCTTCATGGCATTCCTAACAAAGGCTTTATTGGTTCCTTGCTTTGAGTACATCATGTGTCCCTGTCTTTGCTCAGTATTGTGCTCAAGTGACCTATCCGCTGAAACCAATGTGCTCCTACCCCTGTAGGGGTAAAATAGGTGTAAAGCAGATTTCTATAGGAAGTTGGGAGAACAATTTGCTAGTCTAAAGGAATGTAAGGTTACAGCAAAAACCTCACTTAAGGATCTTACTATATCCTATCATAGGGTATAGTTATCGAGTTGAGCTTCTGAAGCTATTGCAATCCTTCATATTTACAGACTTAGGGCCAATATACCTTACACAATATGATATTGATTGTGCTCAATATTTTCCAGTTAACTCATGGGCAGTGTAGGGCTCAGAGGAGTCAACAATGGAAGGCTGACTCTACTGCTTGTTTGCAGTTTGCCCCCAATTTGTATCTGAGTTGAAGACAGTGCTCAGCTTTTCCTCTAATCTTCTCCACCTTCTTATTTTGCTTTTAATCAATTTTTTCCTTGTGGTATCTGTGTTCACTTAGTTCCAGATTTTTTTTAAAATAAATTCTCAATGTGTATCCCAGGCTGGTCTCCATATAGAATCCTATTGACTCAGCTTCTGGTTGCCAAGATAGTTAGCATGTATCATCAAACCCCTCTTAGTTCTAAAATTTTATAATGTTATCTGTTCTTCCTATTTTAATCAATGATTGAATTTTTTAAAAGGTCTTATTTCTCTTTTTCTATAAAATATGCTCATTGAAAATGACCAATGCAATCACTCAGCTTCACACATTTTTTCAACCTGGTTAATTGTCTCTTGTAGTGATTTATTACATATTTAATAAAACATGAAATATTGGGGAGACAGTACACAGTCAAATCCTGGTCAGACAGCTCAGGAATTTCTTGATTTTTGAGTACAAGGACAAATAGCTGGGATTTAATAGCACACACTTCTAATCCTAGCACAAGGAGAGCCGGATGGGATACAGCTGACAAGAAGGGTATATAAGGCCTCTTAGCAACCCAGCAGAGGCAGAAGTGACAGGCAGAAACGACCTGCAAAAGCGACAGGGAGCAAGGCTGAGGAAGTTGCAATACAGCTGGGTGAGAGTTGACTGTGGTGTTTCCTCTTTCTGATATTTTAGCCTTCCCTGATATTTGGCTTTGAGTCTTGCTAATGGTTCTGGCCCAGACTTTTCAGGACTGGAACTGAGGTTTGGTCCCACTCTTGCCTAAAATAATCACACAGGCTTATATTATTTTTATGCTGATTTACCTAGGGTCCAGGCATATAACTTGCTAGCTCCTTCATCTGAACTCAATACATCTTGTTCACCCATGTGGCTCGGTAAGTTTTCTCAGAGCAGCAATTCTTCTGTGTCTCTCTGGCAGCCCCAGTGACTCTGGCATCTGTGTCTGCTTTGTGATGTTCTTGAGTTTTCTTAGACTTGTATCCCTGCCTACACTTTCTGTTTGCCTTTGGCCAATCAGCTTTTTATTAAACCCATAGGTAGGACAAATATTTACACTATTGCCAGCATAATCCTACTACAGAGTCTCATTTCATACAATATGAATTCCAGCAATACTCTCTCTCTCTCTGTCTCTGTCTCTTTTTTTATTTGTTTCTCTATGCAGTTCTGCAGTACTGGTTACATATGCAAGACTAGCCTTGAACTTGTGATCCTCATACTTTAATTGCCTTTGTGCTAGGATTAGGCATGCACCATCACACTTGGCAAGATTCTCACTTTAAACATATGCATCATCTCATGCTCTCCTAGGATTTTGCTCTTGCTGTCATATAGAGTTATTATTAATTGTGAACTCTGGGCCATTGGTTTTGGTCTCTGGACACTTTTATTACAAAGTTGAATGTGTGGAAGTATTAATGACCCAGAAAAATAAATATTATTAGTGTCTTATTCAGTTATCATCAGAGAAGTTTCCTCCAGTAGCAGATGGGAACAGATACAGAGACCCATAGTCAGACTTTACATGAAGAGAGCATCTAAATTGGGTGTCTTCATAAAATGCCACCTCCAATTAGAGCTCAAAGAACCCTGTGGAAAAGGAGGCAGAAAGCATAAGAGCCAGATGCGTTGAAGAACACCAAAACAAGAAAGTTCTCTGTATCAACTAAGCAAAGTACATAAGAATTCACAGAGACTAAAGCAGCAATCATAGGACCTGTATGTGTCTGCCCCATGTATATTGTAGCTTTTTATATTAGTATTTTAATTGGATTCTTGAGTGTGAGAAATAGTAGATTCCCGACTCTTGTGCCTGCTCTTGGGACTCTTTTTCTCCTCTTGAGTTTCCATGTTCAACTTTGATAAGATACCTTTGCTTCACCTTATTCTATTTTGTTTTTTTTTCATGTTTGGGTGCTATCTCTTAGAAGTCTGGAAGTGAATCTGTAGGGGAGAGGGTGGAAGGAAAACTATAATTACAATTTACTGGGTGAGAAAAGAACATAAGAAAAAAATTGGGATAAATAAGACTTTCCTAAACTTATGAGATATAGTTTCCTAAACTTAAATGGAAATTTATATAGTCAGCTGCATGTATTAGAAAGCATAGAGATCTCAAATAAATAACAACATATCTAAAAAAAAACTCAAATCCAAATTCAAAGATGGAATGTTTGGACAGAGATTAATGAAATAGAAATAACAACAGAAAACAAAGGATTTGTTCTTTAAAAGTATATATACAAGCTAAATAAATCCTTGGCCATAGTAACAGAGAGAAAGGGGAGGAGAGAGAGAGAGAGAGAGAGAGAGAGAGAGAGAGAGAGAGAGAGAGAGAGAGAGGAGACATATTAATAAATTTAGATGAAAAAAGACCTTAAACCAGGTATTAATGAAATTATACATATCTTCAATTCTCATATACAAACAATATATTCCAAAAAATGTACAAGCTAATGAAAAGATGAGTTCATATGAATTCATGGACACACATAACCTACCAAAATAGGCCAGGTTATTTCATGAGATCTGTAAGAAGTGATGCTGAAGCAGTAGTTCAAGCACTTCCAGTAATAAAAGTCATATCCACAATTCTACAACGTATTACATAACATAGAAAACACCATAAACTGACAGGCCAAGACAGTACAGAGATTCCTCCATCTGGTATTTTTGCTGAGATCATTTCAGATTCAACTAGAATCTAACCTTCTTGATGAGGAATCCCATGGAAAATTACCCAACTCTCTTGTAGAAATCCTAAGAAAATATGTCCTAGCTAACTTATCTTGGCTTCTCTTAAGCTGCCTGATTGTGCAAACCTCCCTCTGCAGCTGCAGGGGGAGATAATAGAATATGATTTTTTACCATTAATAGTCTCTTGGTCTAAGTGCTCAGGGATACTTTTAAATCCAGAACACCTGAATGTAGTTTCAGCAGACTGGAATAAAAATTTACAATTAAAAATAATAAAAGAATTAATGACACCCCATTTTCCAATAACTAAGGGGCAGACTGAGTTGAGGAATGGATTCTCAGCTTTCTTTTTCCATTGATATGGTTTTGATTATTTATTGACACAGACTACAAGAGATCTTTTTTTGCTATTGGTTTATTAGTGGCAATCTTTGTTCTTACAAACTTTCTGCTATCTTTTTCAAGTTTATCAAAAAATTCTCATACATATATTTCAGACATCATAGAGATTCTTGGGGATACAATAGTAGACATGGAGGACCTTTTCCATAGCTTCCTGGAGTAGAGTTTACATTGCAGTTTTTCAGAGAAATGTACAAAACTAAAGATAGATTATAAACCATGAAAGTGTGTAAAGTCAGAATATCTACCAGGAAAATAAATTAGAGAGTTATAGAAATTTTGTCTGAGGATGTAACTTTCAAGGCAGGGCATACAGAATAAATGTAGAAAGTCCTTATTTAAGGAGTTGGGCATGAGTGGTAGTGAGGTAGTCATTTTTTTTGTGTCAAAAATTGTGTTTTAGCAGAACAAGAAAGAATCATATTTTACTTAATTTTCAAAATTGTAGAGAATCTTACTTTCATTGATTTAGATTTCCTTGCTACCATTGTTCCTTCTCCACTCTAGTTTCTGAGATGTCTTAGTAACCTTGGAGAATTAAAAAAAAATGAAATTTGAAAAATCTTAATAAAATAGTTTGAGTTGGCTTGCTGCAGGTTATTATTCACAAGTTCTTAGATTTAAATTTTCCTTTGTGAGCATCACTTTGCTTTGAGGGGTTTTTAGAGAAAGAATAATTATGCACTGATTCTGATCTCAAAAGTACCACTGAGAATAATTAGCCAGAAAAGACATAAGATGTGTTACATTTAGATACAATATCCTAGGATGACATGGGAAAGTGGGCCTTATTCTTTCAAATTTTAAATATCACCTGCAAGTGCTTCTACTCATATTATTTAATATTGTCAAATACTTATATTCAAACATAAGACCAGGTTTTAATAATTATATGTGATACATGGTTTATGATAGTTTCATTGATGTTGGATACTACTTAAGTATTTGCTAATGCATAATATTTGAAAAGATAGTTGATATGACAGTAAGGATTTGTTGTTTCCTAGAAAATAAAAGACAAAAACAACAAAATGGCAGGCATACTTACAACATTTCTCAGTGTGCTAGTTTGCTCTTGATTACTATGATAAAGGCCATAATCAAAGTAACTTAGTGAGTAAAAGATTTGGCTTACACACCCTGATAAACATTCTTGGTCACTGTGAAGCCAAAACAGGAACTCCAGCAGAGTCCATGGAAGAATGTAGCTGACTACTCTCCTTTGCTTGCTCAGCTTGATGCTTATTATTTTTTTTAATTTTAAAGTTTTTATTTTTTTACATTCTAACCACAGTTCTCCTTCCCTCCTCTCCTTCCACTCACCTCCCAGCTTCCCCCCAACCTGACCTCCCTAACCACATCTCAAAAAGGATAAGATATCTCATGAGAAGTCAACAAAGTCCAACCTATCAAGTTGAGTTAGGACCAAACCTCTCCTACCTGTGTCAAGCCTGAGCATGGTATCCTTCTATAGGGAGTGGGCTCCAAAACGCCAATTCACACACTGAACTAGGGACAAATTCGTGTCCCACTTCCACAAGCTCCGCAAACTGCCTGAACCATACAACTGTCATCCACATTTAGAGGTCCTAGTTGGGCCCTATGCAGGTTTTCCAGCTGTCATTCTAGAGTCAGTGAGCTCCCAGTAGCTCAGGTCAGCTGTCTCTATGGGTTTTCCCATCATTATCCTGACCTCTTTGCATATAAGCCCTCCTCCCTGTCTTTGACTAGACTGGGAACTGGGTCCAGTGCTTATGATCTCTGCATCTGTTTCCATCAGTTGCTATATGAAGCTTCTATGGTAACAATTAGAGTGATCATGAGTTCAATTACAGGAGAAGGCCACTTTATATACCCTTTTGGGTATTTCTTGGATCTAGCTGGGGTCATCTTAAAGAATTCCTAGGAATTTCCCTATCACCAGGTGTCTCCATAACCCTAAAATAGGCACTTCTGTCAGGAAATCTATATATTTTTTCTTCTTTGCTTTTTCTTTTGGATAATGGTAAGAGCTTAAGTATGCTTTCTCTGGTACTTTGGACTTTTTGATTCTTTTTACACAGATAGTCTCACTGCCGTGCAGCTACCTCCTGCAATGTGGCTTACCTGCATGCCTGCTGAGCTTAAAAGACATGGTCTCCCTTCCCTCCCTTCTTCTCCCTTCTGTTCCCCTCTCCTTCTCCATTCACTTTCTCTGGGTAGCTGCTAAGATTTATGTTTGCCTATTCTGGAACTTTCTTTTAAAGGCTAAGAAAATTGTCCTTGAGCTTTCTTCTGAGTCTGATAATAAATTTGTTAATCAAAGAGACCAAGAAAATTAGACCTTTTTTTTCTTTAGTATTTTTCTCCTGACCATGAAAGGATACCCAAGAATTTCTTGTAACATTAGGAGAGGTTGGGTAGGGGCCTTACTAACTGTAACCAAAGCACTCTTTTCAGTGATAAGCTGGGAGATTGAGGAAGGAGTAGAATGTGTGAGTCAGTGAAGATTTTTAGGAAAGGGAAGGCAGAGTGAGTAATGCTGACATTGTGGACATATGACCTTAGATAAGTGACTCAAGCTTTCCAGATTTTACTATATAATGATGGTTGTGCCAGCTCCCTCTAACTCATCGTAACTGGACAAGGGTTAAATGATAAACCGTGGGATTCCTTTTCAAACAGTGCTCTAAGATTGTGAGGAAGCAGTATTACCGTTTGCTTGGCTTCTCTTAGGTTGAAAACATCTGTCACCATCACTATTTATTTCTCATTTAGGTGCTTAAGAAATCTTTTCCCTGAATGCATCCATGGAAATATTAAAGCAAATGCAAGACAGCCTGGATTTGTATAGCTTCAATTAATCACATCACCCAAATTCAGCACACTATCATTTATCTTTCTTTGTTGTTGATTGTATGTCAGCCAGTCTTCAGCCCATTCATGGGAGCCCTACCAATACTAATCAATCCTAATTAGTGAGACTCTGTCACTGTAACACAGCCAAAGAATTTGCTCAAGATCAGTCTTCCCCATAATGTGGCATACTTGTTTCTTCTAATTGTCTGTTTTGCAGAGTGTAGATAAAAATGATCTGAAATCTACATTTTACAATGCATTGGCTACTCATAGCAATTTCTCAGATAAAATTATATTTTGAAGTCTGAGGAAATGGCTACTCAACCAGTAAGAGTGTTTGTTGTGAAAACATAAGGGCCTGAGTTCAAATCCAGAGCACCCAAATAAAAAGCCAGGCATTGCCACACCCACAACCTAGCTCTCTAAGCGATGAGATAGAAGATTACTGGAGCTTGGTGGCTTTTAGGTCATCTCCAGGTCCTGACCTTCTAATTTGGCTTCTGCACACATGTATAAGAGCTTTCATCCAACCCAGACATATATAACACATCCTTTCTCATACTGAAAACTAACCTTTTACTTATCATTCACAGAAAGCATTCCATTATCATTTAGAAATGGAAAGAGTGTGAATACATGTGGCTCTCATAACTGTCCCAAGGGCTGACCTGCCATAGTACAGTGGGAACACTAGTTGCTTGTTTGGATATTATAGCTTTTTGCTGCTGTAAGCATAAGTATAGATGAGCATTGCATTGTGTGGAAACAAGACTATGCACTCATCTATAATTGCATATCATTGTCTGTTTTCTTAGGGCATATATTTTATTATCATTCCATAGATGAATAAAAGGAGGTCCTCAAAACTAAATGTTTTTGTATTTTTTATTTATTTTTGAATAAAGTCTCATTTTTTATTCATGTATCCCCTTGTTCAAACTTCCTTCCAACTCCCACCCCTCCCAGTCACTCTCTCTTTTCCCTATCTCATTATCTCTTCCCCAGCAAGGGCAGGAGGTCTTTTTTTTTAATGTAAATTTTTATTTCTGTGAGGATTTATTGAGTAATATATTTACATAAGTTCACCTCCCTCTCATCATACTAACTTCTCCCATGTTCTCTCATTTTCTCTCAAATGAATAATTCCTTAGTTATAATTGTTACATATTACATACATACACAAAAGTAATTAAGTTCCTTTAGTGTTGCTTGTATGTACAAGTGTTTGTAACTGCCAACTTGGGTTTCAGGCTGGCTTGTATTCTTCCTCTGATTGTAGTTTCCTCTGTCTATGTTAATGTCTCAATTGGTGTTATCATCATGCAGGTCTAGTTTAGGCAAACATATTTTTGAGTTTTTATGTGCTGCTTCCCTGTTATATCCAGTAGACATCATCTTGAAGCAGGCATGCTGGTGTCTGCAGAAATAGGACCTTACCTTTGAGTTCTGGCTGGTAACTGAGAGCAACAACAATAGTCCATATTGTTTGGGAAAATCTCTTGAGTTCTTTTTACTCAAAGGGAGGCTTCCCATATTCCCATATCTGGCACTGTCATATCTTCTGTCATTACTAGTTTTAAAAACCTAAAGCCATTTGTCATATGAACTTTTTTTTTATTTTGCATTTATCAAGAAAAACAGTAAATAGAATTTAAAATGCTGATAAGTTAACAATAACTATAAAGAAAATAAAAATCATAAGCATGACTTATCAAGGGTTATAATGCAAATAATTTGCTACACATAAAATTACTTTGTGTTCAGCTTTCCCTCTGGATTTTTTTTTTCCTATCCCTGTATATTGCCATTCAATGTTCCTTCCCCCTTCCGCCACATCAGGTCACCCTTTCTTTCTCCACCACTCCCCATGCCCTCCCTGGGCAGGCTGCAGACAGTCCCATGGTCCCACTGATCCAATAAAGCTTAGTTCAGTCTCCCCTCCTGGCAAATCCAGTTTTGTCCCCCCTCCTTCAAGAGTGAGTGAAGTGTTCCTATAGGTGTAGTGGGATCCAATGGATCAGTTCAGGGTTTTTCTGATCCCAAGCTGTTTAGTGGTTGTGGTTTGCAGCTTGGGCATGCTTGGTTTTTTTTCTTGTTTGTTTGTTTAGAGACCACTAATGAGTGAGTACATCCCCTGCATATCTTTGTGAGTTTGTGATACCTTGCTCAGGAGGATATTCTCCAAATCCATCCATTTGCCTGCAAATTTTAGGATATCGTTTTTTCTTATTGCTGAGTAGTATTCCATTGTGTAGATGTACCACAGTTTGTTAATCCATTCTTCAATTGACGGACATCTAGGTTGTGTTCAGGTTCTTGCTATTACAAATAACGCTGCTGTGAACATAGTTGAACTAATATCTTTGGAGTGTGACTGTGCATCTTTAGGGTATACACCCAAAAGTGGTATTGCTGGGTCCTTGGGGAGATTAATTCTCAATTTACTGAGAAACTGCCATATTGCATTCCAAAGTAGCTGAACAAGCTTACACTCCCACCAACAATGGAGGAGTGTTCCCCTTGATTCACATCCTCTCCAACATAGGCTGTCATCTGTGCCTTTTATCTTAGCCAATCTAACAGGTGTTAGGTGGTATCTCAAAGTTGTTTTGATTTGCATTTCTCTGATAGCTAAAGATGATGAGCACTTTTTCAGGAGCCTTTCAGCCATTCATAATTCCTCTGCTGAGAATTCCCTTTTTAGTTCTGTACCCCATTTTTTGATTGGGTTATTCAAGGTTTTGGGCTCTAGATTCTTGAGCTCTTTATGTATCTTAGAGATCAGTCCTCTATCACTTGTAGGGTTGGTGAAAATCTTTTCTCATTCTGTAGGCTGTCGTTTTGTCCTATTGACAGTGTCCTTGGCTTTACAGAAGCTTCTCAGTTTCAGGAGATCCCACTTATTGGTTGTTGTCCTTCGTGTCTGTGTTACTGGTGTCATATTTAGGAAGTGGTCACCCGTGCCAATGTGTTGGAGGGTATTTGCCATTGTCTTTTCTATCAAGTTCAGTGTGGTTGGGTTTATTTTGAGGTCTTTGATCCACCTGAATTTGAGTTTTGTGCAGGGTGGTAGGCTTGGATCTATTTGTATTATTCTACACACTACCAACCAGCTGTGCCAATGCCATTTGTTAAAGATGCTATCTTTTATCCATTGAATATTTTGAGTCTCTTTGTCAAAGATCAGGTGTTCATATGTGTGTGGGTTAATTTCTGAATCTTCCATTTGATTCCATTGATCCACAAGTCTGTTTTTATGCCAGAACCAAGCTGCTTTTATTACTGTAGCTCTATAGTATAATTTGAATTTGGGGATGGTGATGCTTCCTGAGGATCTTTTGTTGAGCAAAATTGTTTTGGCAATCATGGCTTTCCTATTATTCCAAATGAAATTTAGTATTGCTGAGAACTAAATGTTTTATACAACTATTCAAAGACATCTTTAGGCTCTTTAGTTCTTTTAGAAATCTTATGGATTTACCTGTAAATTTGAAACAATTACTTCTTCAAAAAGTCCTTCATAGATTTCAGTTGTAACTGTGTTAAATATTTAAATAAATCTTGGATTAATTAAAATCTTTTTAATGCAAGTCTTCTAATTCAGTCTAGCTTTAAAATTTTTTCTTAACAATACTTTTTGCGTATTTGTATACCTGTCTTTATGTCTTGTTAAATTAACTCTGAGTATTATAAGTGCTTTAGTGGTTTTTGTCAAGTGTTTTTGAAAATTTTATTTTTTCTCCTTTTATATGGAAATACATATATGGTTTTTTTTCCTACATTGATTCTATACCCTGAAAACATCCTATAATACATTCTAGTTAATTTTCTTTTCTTTTTATTGGTAGTTTCACGAGATCTTCCATGTAAAAATGATAATTTTATGTTTTCCTTTTAAATATAGCTACTATTTATAATTAATTAATTAGTAGATGTACAGTTGACTCTTGTTACAGTAATCATGACCTTTCAACACTCATGAGCAATAAATTAGCACTTATAAACCAATGCTCCTAGTGGATAACAGAAGGTTAAGTTCCTATGACACTTTCATCACTTCTGTTTCATCAGCCCATCCACACACGCACTTAGTTACCTCATCCTTTACAGCATGTATTACTGGTTTACAAGCGTTGATCTCACAATTTATACAATTGTAACCCATGTCTCTAAGATATCTATCTGACAGGCATGTTTTCTCAGTAAGACATGCTCAATCTTTTGAGCAAGAGCACAGCTCTTCAGCACTGTGCTTGGGGACCTTGTTAAGCAACCCAAGCATCATCAAGCACAGAAGTGTGGAAAAGGAGCTAAATAGATGATGGAAATGACATTTATTTATATTAGAATCAAAGCAAGTCTTGGTTGGGACCATGCAACTTAATCAACTAAAACTTTCTGACACTTAGAGCATGTTTGTGAATGATGTGATATGAAATTGTATGTGAAAATAAATTTTTTTGTCACTCTAATGTTTAGTGTTTTTCTTTCCTGTTTACTCTGAACTTTTTAGCTGTTGCCCAGTTCCCTAATAAAAAAAAGCTGGGGTTATTGATTTGCGTGCTATCTTTTATTTCATGTGGTAGTTTTCAAGAAACCTCTGTTGCCCAAAATGACAGTGATAATATGAAACCTCCATTAGCAGGTGAGTATTTTCATGCTCACTTCCCATTATGTGGTATCACAACTTTCTGTGATTTGAGTCATTCTCATGTATGTAATAGTATGTCTTCATGGTTTTCACTTGACTTTCTCCAGTATCTAATCACAATGAGTATCTTTCCATATTCTTCTTTGTCACTCTTACATCTTCTCTAGTGCAAATTTTCAAAATTTTTAATATACTTTTTTTATTTTTGACTTTTTGATTATATATGTATATACATGTGCATGCTATAACAATGATAGGCAAGGGTATGAACTTGCGGGAGAGCAGAATAGGGTATATGGGAAGTCTTGAGGGAAGAAGAGAAATGAGAAAAGTTCTAATTATAATTTTCAAAATAAAAATGTAAAAAAAATTAAAAAATTTTGAGGCTAAAATTGCATCATGTATGTCAGTTCTTTATCACATATTCAAGTTGCTAGTATTTTCTCACAGTTTGGTTTATTTTTAGATTTTCTTAATTCTTTTTTTAATGAATATAGCTTTTTTGTAGGAATATTGTCTTGATATGTGATACAAGTCAAACTTGCTGGGTCCATGGGCATGCATTCCCACATACTGATAAATGCAATTTTAAATTAACTATTTTATTGTTATACTTGAAATATTTGCCTACCATAAAATTGCAGAAATATATGCAAAGTCTTATCTGTGAATATAATACTGGCACATATATAATATAATTTGTGAAAACTGAGAAACAATGCAAATATCCATCAATATCAACAGGTACAGGTTTGTTAAATACTCTCTTTGAGTTGTATCAGTGTTTTGAAGCACCAAGTTTGAATAGGTTAAAGAAATTTGCATTATTAAGTCAGGAAGGTCCCATTAGACTTCTTGAGGAAACAGACTGGGAGAATCCCCCTCACTTTCTAACTTCAGCTTCTTGTGACTTGGTAAAAGCATAATGAAGAAATGCCTATGTTTATAGAATTGGGTAAAAAAAGATTTCAAATATTTATTTAAAAGCTTATCATTACTACTAGGTAGTAGAAACAACAAAATTCTAAAGCACATTCAGGCAGTGGAGATATAGATATCACTGTCTTATTTGCACAAGAAAGCTAAAAATGTTGGTTGTGTAGAGTGTAGAATAAAAGTTACTAATGAATAGGCAAAATAGGAAAAGGATATAAGAAAGTTTTTAATGGTACCAAACAATCAGATGATAGGGGTAATATGTTATTTATTCAAAATAGAGGGGGTAACTATGATTATAATGTTATTAAAATAATATACAAAATATTATATTTTATTATATAAAAGAGTGAGTTGAGCCTAAAATTTCTCAATGAAATGTACTACCAAATATTTAAGAAGATGAAAACAATAAGGGCCATGGTTTAAATTCTACTGTTCATATAAATGAAACAAGTTATCATACTGTGCCCCATACAGATGCATAATTATTATGTATCAATTAAAAATAAGAGATGTCGACCAGTTGGTGGTGACACACACCTTTAATCTTAGCACTCAGGAGGCAGAGGCAGTTGAATCTCTGTGAGTTTGAAGCCAGTCTGGTCTACAGAGCGAGTTACAGAACAGCTGGGGCTGTTACACAGAGAACCTCTGTCTCCATCCCCTGTTCTAAAAAAAATAGGAAATGTCTATTAGCTGGAACAATGGCAACCTGGCTGAGCTATAATCCTCATATGGCTGTATAAACCTATAGCTCTATAAGTTAAGAGTGAATGGTGGGGGCAAGAATGTGGAAAAGTACTCTATGTATAGATTTCATGGGTGGGCTGGGGTGGCTGGAATAAGAATAAGAGATATTAGGCAAGGGAAGATTTGAGGCTTGGGGAGAGAGTACTGGGAGAGATAATTGCAATTTGTGGACATTTTGGTGATGAGGTGGAAACTTTTTTTAGTGGTAACTCCCTGGAATCTATAGGGGTGTTTGCAGTGAAGATTCTTTGTAATGAGAGATACAGAGTTTGAACAAGTCACCTTCTGTAACCAGGCAAGGCTTCCAGTAGTAGAACTGAGACATCAGTCCAGCCTCAAAACCTTTGAGCTTCAATTTGTCCTGCCTGCAAAATGTGCTGTGGTAATGGTGGCAAAGAACTTTAGGGACTGTACAACCCATGACTTGTCTCTTAGGTATTTTAAAGAGAATCTCCATGCCCTATAAAGCATTTGTCTAACAGGCTTTCTGTTTTCAGTGTTGGGTCCTATTTTATACAGTACATAATGGTAGATGTACAAAATATGAAATGAATAATAAAACATTTTTTAATTGAGCAATAAATGTTGGCTTAAACCTGGGAATGTGTATTGACCATTATTCGCTATCATGTAAGCATTATATTATAGGCCATATTTGACTCTGCCTGTTCGGGAGAAAGGTAGTAATTTCAAGGAAGGTAACCATGCTATTTTCATGCTGATTTGTTACTGAACATTAGCTCACATATGAAGAAAGAACAGAAAAAGGCTTGCTTTTCCTTCAACTTCCTTTGCTCATATTTTATTTCAAAATTTCTGGAAATTTTTAATAGCTTAATAGAAAACTGAAATTTTTTTCTGTTAGGGTGAAATATATCCTACTTAAAATAAGTATTTAGCTGTTTTTCCCTATGGAAGTTGAAAACCAGTTGTAAATACACAGATTTCAGAGGAAGTGGGAAGTACTTTTCTGTGTGTGCATACATAGGTAGATTCAATTTATAAGACTGTTCCATTAGTTGTGTATTTGGGGGTATTTCTGGAAACACAGAAGCCATGCTTTAGACAGTTGGCAAAATGTTCAGAGTATAACCTATCCCTAAAGATCATACAAAATAAAAGTGCGTTGGTCAATGCCAAGCTGAAGTATAAAAATCAATTTAAGAACTGAAAATGGTAATGCAAGAGAATGACTTTATGAGAGATGAGAGGGCAGCCACATAAAATGGAGCAGAGAGAGCAAAAAGTAGCCATAGGAGAAAGTATGAGGCCCTTCCAGTGAGGGGACTGATATGACATTACTTTGACCATTCCCTGATATAAATGCTTCAAATTGTCACACTGTTCTTAATAAAGATATACAATGATTTTTTAATGAAAAATTATTTCTCAAAAATTTCAATTAATTTAACTTTATAATAAGTTAAAATAAGGAAACTTACAACATTAGCTCTGTTACTACATTACTGTATATTAACTACTAAACAGTAACCACAGCCACAATTGATGGACGACAGTAGAAATGTGGGAGATAGAAAAAAAATGTTCTGGCTTCTCCCTAAGTCCTCTAGAGGCCTCCCATCATGTAGCCCATTTGGATGTCATCTTTCTGAGGAGTTTGAAATATGGTTTGTGAGGATCAGGTCTTTAGTGATAGAGAGTATAACAGAAAGAGGGTCTGAGAGCTGATCCGGTATCATCACAAAAGGTAAGGAAATCACTTATCTTTTAACATGTGTCATCAGGCATTTTCTAGGGTAAAGCGTCCAGCCAAGAAACACACCATGAAAGCAGAGCTAAAGAAACACAAACAAACCTTGAGATCAGAGCCAAGAAATATACCCTGTTCCTGACCAACTCAACATGAAAACCAACCAATTCCTGAGCATCAAATCCAGCCAATCCCTGAGCTTGTTCAAGAACAAGAATGAAAATCCGACCAATTTCTACCCTGAAAATCTTTACTCTGGAAAAATCTCACCCCTAAGAAACCTTATATAAGCCCTGAACTTAGGCAGTTTGAAGGAGGTACTCTCTTGGATTCATCACTTCCAATCAATATATCTCTTAAGTGAGGCTTGGATTTTTTTTTTTTTTTTTTTTTGCCAGAGTGGAATGGTGCAGAGAAGTAACGACTTTCACTAGAGTAGAGCAGAGCTGTAGAGCTGAAACGTCTCTTACCAAAGAGAAGGAAAACTGCTCTATTTCTTTGGGGAAATTCCATAAGCAGGGCAGAGCAAGTAGAGCAAAGCTGTGATGGCTGTCGATGCAGAGGAGCAGAACTGCTGCATTCCTATGGGGGAAACCATCCTCCACTGGAACAGAACTGTGAGCATAGATTGCATGCATCTACCCTCTGAACTGCAGGTATTGTCTGGCTTCTGATGGAAAGGATACTTTTCCCTCCAGAGCTGTAACACTTACACATAAAATACCAAAGTTATTTCAATAAAGAAGAGCCATATGAAAAGATAAGACAGGTTGATATTGTAGTTACTGAGCAATTAAAAATGATTACAGGAGAAGAAAATAAACTCAAATGGTAAAAGAAAAAGAATGTCTTAATTTGAAATCCCTAGTGGGTAATAGCTGCAGGTATTTGTTATTGGTAGTATCATCATCTAAATTCAGAATTATAAGTGGAAAGATGAAAGAAGAATAGACATTCAAAGATAAGAAATGAGTTTTTTTTCCTGTAGATAGGGGTCTGCAGAGGTCCTACAAATATTAATATCATAGATTAAGTTTTGGAGGGCATGTGGTTACTATATCTTCTACTGAATACCACTCCTATAGCCTTACATAAGTACAGAATGATAAAAATAATATGAATACCACAATAAACTATTTCTAGAAAGACAAAGGCTTTAATTTGTTTTGTTGATTCTGTGGCAGAATCATTTTTATTAATAGGATTATTTCATCTAATATTTAGGGGCTAACATAAAGACAGACCAATATTTCTTTTTCTGTTTGTGTGTTTTCTTTTTTTATTTAAAAAGATTTTTTAATATTTACTACTGTCCCCCTGCCCTCTCCTTCTCCCAGTCCTCCCTCAGCCTTCTTCTATCCCATCCCCCCATCCATTCCCCAGGGAGGGCAAGGAATCCCAAGGTAAGTCAGTTTGGTCTGCCATATCCAGTTGAGGTAGGTTTGAGTTCCTCTCCCTGGTATCAAGGCTGAGTTAGGTGTTCCTCTGTGAGGAATGGGCTCTGAGATGTCAGTTTATGCACCAGGAATATACTCTGGTCTTATTGCAAGAAGCTCTACAAACTGCCAATACCGTTCGACTGTCATCTACATTCAGAGGGTTTAGTTCCTTTTCAAGAAGGTTCTTCAGTTGTGATTTCAGAGTTCATGCGCTCCCAATAGCTTGGGTTAGCTGTCTGTGTGGGTCTCCACCTCATGATCCTGATCCTTTTGTTCTTATATTCTCTCTCCTCTCTCTTCAACTGGACTGGGAGCTCAACCTAGTGCTTAGCTGTTGTAAGTGGTTTCTGCTTCTGCCTCCATCCATTTCTGGATGAAGGTTCTATAATGACAATTATGGTGGCCAATTATTTAATTATAGGAGCAGTCATGTTTAGGTACCCTTTCCACTGTTGCTTGGAGTCCTAGCTGGGGACAACTTATGAGTTCTTGGAGGTTTTCTTAGCACCAGGTTTCTTTCTAACCCCATAACGGCTCCCTCTATTAAAATATTCATTTCTATTTCCTCCCTCTCTATTGCTCCTCCCACTCAACCATCTCCTTATCTCATGATTTGTTTCCATCACTCCTTGCTTGCTCCTCATTATGATCTCAATTTACTCAGGAGATCTGTTTCCAGTTTCCAAGTGGATCCTTGAATGTTTCTTTTAAATTCTGTTACTTAGCTGTTCAGGGGTTTTTGGTTTATAGCCTGGTTATTTTTTGCTTTATGTCTAAAATCCACTTATGAGTGGGTACATACTATATCTGTCATTATGGGTATGTACCACATTTTTTAATCCATTCTTCAGCAGAGGAGCATCTAGGTTGTTTCCATGTTCTGTCTATTACAAATGATGCTACTATGAACATAGTTGAGCTAATACTCTTGTAGTAAGAATGTGCATCCTTTGGGTATATGCCCAATAGTCACAGCAATATTTTTGATGTCCAGACTTAGTAGTACTTTCTCATTTCAGATTGTTCTCCATTGAACTCCAATGGAGATGAGTTTGCCATCTATGTGTACCTCAGCAGAAGCCTTTATTCTCATCTCAATTGGATAAAACTTATTTTTTTATTTCTCTCAAATAAACACTTTGGCACATTACAAAGTGAACCTATGTTTGACTAATCTATGTCATATATACCAATATATAGGCAATGGTAATTTAACAATATTTTCTCCTATTTGGTTGGATTTATCAAGAAACACAGAGAGTTTTCTCATCCTTTCCATAGACGGAAATATCTTGAAACAAAGTTATATATTTTGATTAAAATTATAGTAATGGGATATATTTTTCAACTTATTCACCTTCATTCTTAAGATAACATTTGTAATTTTAATATAATTTCAAAAATAGTTTTGTTTTGGTGTCAAGAAAAAAAAAGCTCTAGTTGACTACTGAAAGAATTGGTTGTATGAAAAGCTTCTTTTATTATTATTATTCATTAAATATATTTATTTTACATTCTGAGTATATTTTTCCTTCCCTCATCTCATCCTATTTTCTTTTCCAACCTCTCTGGTCCCCCAATCTACTCCTCTTCTGTTTCTGTTCATAAAACACTTAATTTTGTTATCAGTTATGACTCAGACTCTAGAAGTCTCCATCTCTTTGATGGTAAGGACATCTTCTGAGACAATGCTTCCTCAAGCTTCCTAATGTGACAACCCTTTCATACAGTTTCTCATGCTGTGACTCACAACCATAAAATTATTTTCTTTGATAACTATAATTTTGCTACTGTTATAACTTGTTATAATTTTGGTACTGTTATAACTTGTAATGTAAATATATGTTTTCTGATGGTCTTGTGTGACCCCTGTGAAAAGGTTATTTCATTCCCAAAGGTTCATGACCCACAGATTGAGAACCACTGATCCATGATCTACTAGATCCTAGGGTTTGAGTATGGATTGGACAGCATTGCCTCCTTGTTATGAGAACTGAATTGTCAGCATTAGGTTGAACCTTAGTTTAGAGATTTGATTAAGTCTACTTTAAAATTGTGAAAAATCTCTGAGTACTTAGAACTGGTAAATAACAAAGTAATGACAATAACAAATTCCCACTCATTTAAGGAAACATTTCTTCAAAAAAAAATTTATTAGATGTGTGACACATCAGGATTTAAAGAGAATTTTCTTTTGCATTTTTGACCTAGTCTTTATGGTCCAAATCTTCAACTCCCTTTACATCTTACTTTTAGAACCATGTTTTCACATGTTAAATAAAGACTTCCCTAATGCAAACTATGCAACTGCAATTCCCACTGAAACTCCATTAAGAAAAGAATAGCTGTTGAGTGTAAAACTTGCTGATTCTGAGAATATGGAAGACATTTTTGCTCTAATGGCTTCCTGCCTTGCCAAGCTGTAATTCACCATTATCTCTGCCAACAGCTTCATCAGGATGTGTGTTAGACTTTTTGAGAATGACATGATGGCAGCTTCCTTGGTTATGCAGTTACCATGTGAAAACTTTAGTATGGGAAAATAAACTTTTAGGTAACTATTGTGAAGAAAGATGCTAGGAAATGTAGCTCTCCTGTCACAACAGGTATGACTAGACTGCACAACTTGAGTGATTCCAAACACCATAAACTGTACCAATCCCTTTCAGTGCTTTTTTTGGGACTGTTTTCCTAAGCTTTACTCGGTGAATTTAGTAGTTAAATTCTGGTAGAAAGAGTCAACAAAATGAAATTGTTGAAATAGGTAATCCACAAAAGCTGTTAGACTGTTGCCTAATTTTGAACTTCACAACAGTGCAGAAAATATTGAATTTACATTTTAAGTAATATCTACCTACAAAAATGGAAGACGTGCTTTCCCCTTACTTCACCAAAAAATTGAATTTAAGTTAACTGATATTAAAAATAACTTTTAGAGTTATACATACAACACTTCAAAAATATACACTTGAATAAATATTTGTGTATATGTGTGTGCACATTTGCATATGTACTTAGTGTTGCTAGATCTGGCAGAGCACCGTGGAACTTGAATTATAAAGTTTGTGTAACACTGATGTAAAGAGTTCTAGGTAGGCACATGTTTAAATTTTTGTGTATATATGTATATATGCCTATTTATTTATATGTACATGCATTTGGTATATTAACCAAGCACACACAACACACACACACACACACACACACACACACACACGCACAAACCTCACAAACAAATAAAAAACAATGCTTCTCAAAAACCATCCAACCAAACAACAACATCACCACCAACAAAATAAACACAGTTTTGTGTTAATGTAAAAGAAAAAAATAGCCAGAATGGATTTTGGAACATACAATGGCAAACATAGGATTTAGAGAAACTTCTTAGTTAATTGTGTTAGGACTGAAAGCAATGATCAATTTAGAACTTTAAAATCTTTTTCCAAACTCAGGTTCAGATGTCTTGGATGCAACAATTTATGTTTCTTGTTGCTGGCTTTAGTATCTTCATTTTTCTCTTTCCCTTAAAGAGTTATTTTCAGAAATAGCTCAACCCTTGCTTTAGAGGACCACAGGGGGATATAAAGCACTCTTTGGACTAAAAGAACGAACACATTTGAAGAGCAGATGTTGAGGGGAGGGAATGCTTATTGTCAACGATTTATAGAAATTACAATGAACTTATGAGAGCCAGGGGAGAAATGACAAATCTAGGACACCAGGAGCTCCTGCTTGCAGTTGTACTACAATCCACAAACTATGAGCAAACCCAGTGAAGTTGTTTTCCCATAAAAGTATTTTCTACAGTCCTCCATCACTGTGCATTCAAAAGCAGCATGTTGCCACAGGGGTTTCCAAGCCACAAAGCCTGAGGCAGGGATTCAGGTGCATGTGTTGTACTGAAGAAGAAACTTGGACCCCAAGTAAGGCTGCACATACAGCTTGGGAAAGACGTAGTTTCGACATAAATATAGTGTGTGCTTCACCCTGCAGACAGCCCTTGTTGGAACTGCAGAGTTCCAGAGCCTTGAAGCAAGGAGCAATCTTTTATATCCTGGACTCAGCAGTCATTGGCTTTAGGTTTGCATGGCTGTGGATATGAGAAAGAGCAGAAAAGAAGGAGCCATAATCTTGTTAGCAATGTGGTTCCTACTGCCTAGTAAATTCTCCTGAGAAAGATGCAGCTGTGAACTGTTGGAAGCCAACAAAGAAAATGGGACCAGGCCTGGGAATTGGAAGTACCTACTAAAGCTTTCTTTAACCATCCTTGGTATTGTGGAGGAAAAGGACGGCAGAATTTCATCTTATTTTGTCCTAAAAGTTATGGAAGGCCTTAGGAAAAAGTCATAAGGAAACCTACTACAATAGAAGTCTCTATCTATATATGAATAAATGGAGTTATCCTTTATGTTGTAAAAAGTACAATGCCTCTACTAGCCACTATAGAATAAGAAATGAAAAGCCTAGTGATGGGGTTGGGTTACCTATTCTGAAATTTGTTGGTCAGTGGGACCTCAAGTAATAATTTTCTTCTTTTTCAGCCTTACGTTTTACAGTTTCTTTTGCAAATTGAATGTTCATGGCAGCATTACTCTGTCATCAAGACAGAATCATAGTTCTCCTGTAAGGCTGATTTAGAAAATATACATTCTCCTACCTCCTCAAATGAATCACAAGGACCTTTCCCCTAAATCATTTGGCTTACATCAACAGATATTGTCTTTTATAAAAGAAATAAATTTATAATAGTTTCTTGGCTCTTTTCAAGTTGGTCCATATCATACACTTGGCAATTTTAATTGTAGCTAGCATTTTATGAGGAGTTATATGGGTGAGACATACAGCTGCCCTTCTGTGAACCATGAAACCCAAGAGCAAATTCCAGCTGAAGTACAAATGAAACAAAGGTAAGGATAATTAGTATTTGTGCTGACAATTCACTCTTACAGTATTCACTATCTGCATACCAGTATTTATTCTGATATCTTCTAGTTTCCTTATTTACTCTTTTCATTCCCTGCCTATATTACTATATCAGCACACATACTTTATTGATCTTGTTCTTTATCATACCTCTTCTTCACCAAAGAGTGGTGTGTACTGCTAGGTGGCTATTGTTTTTTGAGAACTTATTTATTTAATAAATATACTGTTAGACAAGCTCAAATAGAGCTTAACTCTCAAAGTTTAAGACAAAAACACACAGCTGCACTTTTGTGAAAGATTAACTTTAAATGAGTAGATAGCAGAATACTTTACTTAGAGTGTGGGTTCTAGATGCAACCAGGAAAATAGCAGAAGGGCAATGGGGACTAGAGAAAAAAATTAGCAAACTGTGTAGTCCCCACCCCAAGAAATGCAGGTAGTATTTTGTATCCTAAATTAAACAGAATGACATAGAGAAAACTGTCTTAAATTTTAGTGTTTATATCAGTAGATAATTTCTCATCTTTGGGTATTTGCTCTTTATTAGACATGGATAAATGGGGTAATGCTGTAAATATTTTTCACTTGTATTTGTTTAATAAGATGCGGATAGGCCAGAAGACAGGCAGGAAGTAGAGATTGGGCAGCCAGACAAGGAGAATTATGGAAAGAGGAAGAACAGAGCAATCACCTGCCAGACAGAAACAAGATTTGAATTCTGCAATGAGAAAAGGTACCAAGCCACATGGGTAACTATGGATAAGAATCATGGGTTAATTTAAATGACAGAGTTAGCAAGCAATAAGCCTGAGCCATAGGCCAAATGGTTTATAATTAATATACACCTTTGTGAGATTTTTTGGGAATAAGTGGCTACTGGATCAGCTTGGCAGGACAGAGAAACTTCTCACTACATGGAGGAACATAACATTGCTGATTAATTTTTCTTTGAACTTCAGATAAGCAAGAGACACTAGGAAAGAGGAAACTTCAACCAGAGAATTATCTTCATCAGAATAGCCCATGGGCATGTCCGGAGAAGCATTTTTTTTTTTTTTTATGTGAAAGTACTCACCCTTTAGTCAAAGGTGCCACCCCAGGCAGATTGTCCTGAACTGTAAAAGAAAGCACACTGTACATGCCATTGAAATTAAGCCAGTAAATAGCAGTCCCCAATTGTCTCTGCTTCAATTCCAGCCTCACATGCCTACTTTGAGTTTCTGCCCTGACCTCTGTTAATGATAGACTGTGCCATGTAAACAAAATCCTTCCCCCAGTTATATTTGGTTGCTGTTTTATTACAGCAACTGAAATCAAAAGCAAACAATAGCTTCGTAACTCATTGAGGTCATCTTCTTAATGGGATGATGTAATCCTAAACTTTCTCTATCTACTCTTTTTATAACAGAAGATAATATTTTTTATTATGAAAAGTCATATTTTTTATCTGTGTATACCCTTGTTCAAGCTGCCTTCCCCCTCCTGCCCCTTCCAGTCACTCTCTTCTTCACATAACTTTATCTCCTCCCCAGCAAGGGCAGGAGATCCCAAGGTCCCAAGGTGGCTTAGTTCAGCATCCACTCCTGGCAGATTTACTTTCCTCACCCCAACATCAAGACTGAGTTAGGTGTTCTTCTGGAGGGAGTGGGATCTAAGGTGCCAGTCCAATTTGCTCTTGACCAGATGTGATTTTCTGTAACGAGCTCAGTTTGTTACAAGGAGAAACGTCTTTGAAAGAGGGAGGTAAGAGCCACACTAATTTGTGGGAATAAGGATGTAGTTTTAGAATACAGTTAAGAATTATGCCGGTTGAGTAAAGGGGCAGTGGTAAGTTTATTTGTGAGACCTGTAATCTCACCAGACCTGGGTACTTGGCTAGACATCTAGTAACAGGTATCGTTCCCGCAGTGAGCAGATGTCAAGTGTTGGTTACTATCAAATGTGAATGCCATTGTATTCATACCTTTAGGGATTTCTTGCTTTTGTGGTCATTCTTGTAATTTATAAAATCAAAGCAGGTAGAACTATCAGTTGCTTCTCTCGTTTGACAGTTTTCATATCACTTTCTTGTAGAAGGTTTTTTTAGGTCAGACACAGCTCAAGTTCCCCAATCTCTCTGTGCAAAGTGCATGGTCTTCAGAAGTAAGGACTTCCTTTATACCTCTGGGAGGCAGCCAAGAGCAGCAGTATCACCCTGTTTTGTTCCTCTTGGACTCCCTCAACCAACAAGTTTCTCATGCCTGGTATGAAGATTTTGTTAGTCTGTGGATGTTGAGGGTGAGTATTGTGAGCGTAAATGACATGATTTTATGTAAGATCTGTGTGTGTGTGATGTTATATTTAGAAAATTATTTTATGTAATTTGATAGTTAATTTGGAGTTCATGTCTGATTCATTATCAGTTGACTTTTAACAAGGTGTTTATACCTCTCTTCCCAATTAACACATTAAATAAACTATTCTTGACTAATTTATATCATATCCTCCCAATACATCAGCCATGGCACCACAAAAATACAATTCCCCAGTGATTTTCTAAGAATAAATGTCTTTTGAAAAACTGCTTGATGAAGTCATCTAAGAGAGCTCTTTCTTTTAAAAGTGTGAATAAGTCAATTTTTGGAAAATAAACTATTGTCATCTGCTTTGATGAACATTACCCTTTTCCACTGATATTATCATTTCTATGTGTGTGTTTACACTCTGCTTTTAAATGCCTCAGTATAGCATTCATACAATGTTTAATGAATTATTCAAAGGAATTAATTAACAAGCTATTTAGACACCAAATCAGCTAAATAAAGTGGTGTGCCCCATAGCTTCAACTTCTCTATTATTCCATTTACTTGTTCTTGCACACACAGTGCTGATGTCAGCCTTTTCTGTGAAAATATTTGTGATTCCAACAGGCAAACACATCTGCACTATGTGCACATTAGCCAAGTCAATTTCAGAGCCATGAAGCACTTGACCTTTGATGTTCTCTGTAGAAAGACAATGATTTTTCCTATGGTTCAGTTAGATGAATGAAAAGTCTTCTGCATAAAATCCAATAAATCTCATGATGAAATAGCCGTTTATATTATTTTTCTCTTCATAAAAGTCAAGAAACAAGTTAGGATTCAGTGGCCCATCAGTTATGTTCTACTAACTGAGATTTTCTTAGATTCATTGAAGACTGTCTCTAGCATCTGCTTTGTGACTCCTGTCTCCATTAATGGTGTCCCACATGATTATCAGGATAAATCTGGACACATTAAAGTTTCTGTGCCTAAATTATCTCTTGTAAAATAGTGATGATGGTGATATCTAGTCCAAAGATTTTTTGAAGAGATTAAATACATCGGTCATTATTAGTAAGTTTTCAGAATGGAAGTGGGTGTTGTAGTCCTGTGTATTTGTAGTAGTCTTTATTGTTTTTCTTTATTTCTAAAATAGTGTAGGTTACATAGTGACTCATGTCTTGTCTCTGACTTTTATGGCTCCATGAAGCTCTAACTGCCAATCTGACTCCATGTGATCACAGAAGCACAGGGAGGTAAATAAGGCTAAATGAGTTTGTAAGACTGGATCTCATTTTCTACAATTATGGATTTTATAGCAAGGGTGAAAGTGTGGGCATGTTTGGATAGAAGTCCTATGATAATATATAGTAGTAAGAGAATCCTCTCAAGACACCTAAGTTGCTAATTATTTTATGTTGAACTTTTAGAACTATGAGAAAAATACTTTTTTTCTTTTTTTCCCTATTATTATTATTAACAAAGAAGTCACACTTTCTAACCTTGTATATCCTTATTTAAGGTCCCTACCCCCTCCCACAACATCAGGTCATTTTTTCTTCTTCACAAATCCCCATCCCATCCCTGGACAGGCTGCAGGCAGTCCCATGATAATTTTTAAAAAAATTGTTAAAATTTTATATATTGTGACATAGATAAGCTTTAATAGACCAAGAGATGAAAATTCACATTTTACATTCAGAAGTCAAGAACAAAATATTACAATTCTCTGTAAACTGCCATATGCAAAGCAACGTTTAAAGACATAAAGTATAATACAATGTGATACAGGACTAACCACAGAATTATGTCATTTGAGAGATGACTTTATTCTGAGAACAGATTTAAGAACACTGGGAATTGGCAGTGGAAACAGCAACAAAACCAGGCAAATCAAGAAGTAATAGAGAAAAGTTTTAAAAATGTACAATCCAGTCCTGAACTCTTACTAACTTTCTGCCATCACACACACACACACACACACACACACACACACACACACACACACACACACACCCCTACATCTTATTAGGGCTACAAAGTTAAACCACACTCACTATTTTAAAGCCATGCACTTGTTCACAATTCTCTGCCCTAATTATCGCAAATGCCATAAATTCTCTCAATACCCTTTCTTGTGCAATCTCCTCTACTCTCTGCTCTACCGTGTGTTCCTTGTACTGTATTATAAACAAGAAGAATGTGAAGCTTGGTTTGACTGTTTAGAATGAAGTGATGACCTTTGCAAGGACAATTTTATTGTGGTGCTGTGGGCAGAGACCAAAAACAAACAAACAAACAAATAAATAAATAAATACACACACATAGAGACAGAGAGAGGAGTTGTGCATGAGAGTATTTTACAATCTCATTCTAGCCAAGTAATATACCAGGTTTACTTTGAAGGTTAATGCTTACTTGCATGCAAAAGTAGAATTTTTTCAGAAATGTTTTTTTTTTTTTTTTGTAAAATAAAACATAGGCACTAATTTAAGTTTACTATCAATACTTGATATGCATATTCTATCACGCAAGTTTTATTTTCTCACATAACCATGGCATAGTTACTTAAGTAGTTTGAATGTATAATTCATTGGACACCAAGGGCATGTATTTAAAATGAGTCTATCTTTCCAACTTGTTCATATTTTATTGTTCATTTTTGTTCACAATGTTTTACTTAATTAAAGCACAATTACGTTATTTTCCCTGCCCTATCTTCTCCTCCTACCAATCTCATGTCTACCCACTTGCCCCTGCTCTCTTTAAAAGCCATTTTTTGTAGTCATACATATAAACAAATAACCATATAAATACACCCTCCTGAATATGTCCAGTATTGTAAAGGTTTCTGGTGGTTCAGAAGTTGGAGGCAGGAGAGAATGACAAGGGTCGGGTAGGGTAGAGGTGGGTGATGTTAAGCAGCTACAGAGTTTCAAAGAGACAGGCAGAAAACAATTTTTTGAGACAACTGGTAAAAACATGAGAAGGGAGAATAAATGAAATGCATTACCTATACTGTAACTACAGAGGGCAGTTTTTAAATGTTCTTCCTGTGTCTACAAATCATCTTACACATGCATTGCTGTATGTGTCCAGAAGTCCCCTTCTAATATGGACATAGTCACAGAACTGGGGACCATCTAAATAATGGAATTTTAAAACAAGTTTATATATCTGACTCAGTTGTCTGAGTTTTTCAATAGAATTAAAAATCAAAGATTAAAATAAAACAGATAAAAACAAATCCTGTTAATTTTGTTGAAAATAAAATGTAATTTTGTCTGTTTTTATAAAAAGCAACATTTTTTAAATTAACAATTTAAAACTGGAATAAATTATTTCTTAATAATTATATTTTAGAGACACATGCAAGATAAGTAAATTTTATGATTTCATTTGATACAATAGTTAAACTTATTATAGAGATTACTAAACACAAACTCTGAGAGTATTTAAAGGGATCTCTCCCCTGAAGATTTTATTTGCTGTCTCAGGAAAATCATGATCGTTCTTGAAAATATTTGCTACATTTGAACAAACACACAAGCCTTTATTACAATATGGGTGTGAGGGGGATTTCTGTTTTTTTTTTTAAACCATTCAATGATAAACCTAGATATGTGTATTGGTAATACATAAAATAAATAATTGATAAATTAAATGTATGATGACCAATAACTATTTTCAATATTTTCTGTGCCTTTTTGTGTGGAATTTTATCTCAAAATCTATTCATACTTGGAATAGTAAAAAATGAGTCATGAAAACAATTAAACCAAAATTAGACTTATCTATTCTAACTCATATTTTGGTTCAGAAAGTTCCTTGACAAACTAGAGTACATTACTTCAAACACAGTATGTATATCTTAAGAGGAATGCACATACAAGAAAAGAAAATAGTTTATGGCATTATATATTTTACATATATAAACCTGAAATGAATCTTTAGAAATATGCAAATATCAGGATGAGTGAATTTATGAGTCTGTTTTTATGTTTTTGTTGCTGTGGGGTAAAATACCTGATGTTGTATAATATGACAAAAAAGAGGTTTATTTAGCTCTCACAGAAATGGTCTCTGCTCTGGGCTGGTGTACCTTGTCACCATATGGAAGACAACATACTTCTGGGAACAGATTAGACACAGAACGATATGCAATGGTTGAAGCAGAGATGGGTGAACTGGTTTTGCCTTTTCACAATCAACCTTAATCTTGACTGAGACAGCATTTCCAAATGGTCTAGACACTCCCTAGTAATTTTCATTCTAAACTTCAAATGTCTGTTAGGGCCATTAAATAGGAAATCCAGCTTCTAAACACAGTTCTTTAGGTCACCCCTTCTCCTAAAGGAAGACCAGAAGAGCACTACACATGCAGCAGTGCTCTCAGTCAGACCAGGTTTTATAAAGACGAATTATAGAAAGTATGATCCAGAAACTGACTTCTCTTAACATCTTCTCTGTCTGTGAGAAAGAAGCACATGTCTGGGTTTGCTCATCACTGGTCTGTCAGTGTCATAACTGCATGTTAACGCCCAGAATGAGGTTTCCTATAACTAATTGTTCATTTTACACTTTTACCAGGCCAAAGTAGGCCTGTAGACCTACTTATCAGGATGTTTGTAGAAAAACAAAACAACTCTTCAAAGTAAATCCACAAATAAAGTATCATAAGACAAGAATATTAAGGATCTGATCAATTCTCGCTCTCTCCTCTTTCTGAACTTCTAGGATTAAAATTAGTTTACCCCTAACCTGGTTCTTCTTGTTCCGAACACCCAGACTTACAGACCAGCTGTAGAACATCAGGACTTTGGTGCAGGAGGTATTTAAGTATTTGTTGAATGATTTCATGAAGTTCTGACAACATAACAGAATGTCTACTTAGAAGTCACGGTCTATAGAATCAAATTATTCATACTCAGTTCTGAGCACATTTATGATCACTTCAAAAATGCATGACAGAACTAACCTTTCCTATATTACCAATATTGGAACATTATCATTTCAGTGATTATAGACCAAATGAGTAATACCATCCTGTGGTTCTGGTCTTGCCCTTTTTCGAAAGATTTCTCTCAAGTATTTACATCCTAACCTTTACTCAACATGATGTTTTCAGCAATAAAAGAAGCCATCATTGATTTCTTCTTTGTTTCATCTCTAAAACCAAATCCACATTTCAGACTTGTGATTTCTACCTCAAAGCCTCAGAATATACATTGGAGCACACTGTATTTCTTTTTTTTTTCAATTATAATACTTAAAATTTTAGAAAATAAAAAGTTCATATTTTGTGTAAAAAAAAAAAAAAAGAAGTTGGAGCACACTGTATTTCAATCTTATCTTCACTGTTACCAGCCATGACACAGGTCACCGCTGTGTCTTTCAGTGTTATTTTCTTAACTGAAGTCTGAAATAGGCATTTCACACCTGGGTACCTTTCATCCTGTTACTCACTTCCCTTCACTGTATTCTTTATAGCACTTGTTATGCTCTTAAACATGTCATGTTGTGGAATAGGCATTCTAAATGCGGCATGGAAATAAATAAATGTCCAAATAAGACAATTCTGACAATAGGAAAAGATTTTGAGATTATTTTAGTTGAAGGATGATAGATTAGATAAGTCCATTTTGGTGGAGCATTCTTTGCAATAATAGAATTGGAGATCAGTGACCATTTTGGAGAATTTTGCAACAATGCACACAGGAAATATTGATGGATAAAGTAAAGATCCAATGTCTGCACAGAGGTAAATGTGGAATGATTTTCAGGCAAGATTGTTTGGTTTAAATGACTATATGTCTGTAGATGGATTAAAGAGAAGGAAGACATTGGGAAATCTGGGGCTTGATGAAGGGACTGAGTAAGGCTAGTTACTGTGAGAAGACAAGAGATGGAGTGTTAAGGGGAGGAATAAAAAATAGGGTCATTAATCTCGGAAATACTTATAGACTATTTACCTTATATTTAGCTTATATTTTAGAAACTCGTTCTAGCTAGTAGTTCTGAATACAAAGAAAAGAGAATGGCATGAGAATGACCTCCTTGTGTGGTATTTGCTTAAATTCACTTATGAAATTTGGTCAACCAAGAAAACAAGAGAGGAAGGAAATGTGAAATCTGGAAGAATATTCCCTGTAAAGAGAGGGACAAGGGTGGGTATTTAGGAAAGGATCCTGGACCAGTAGTTTCTCCCAACACATTATTCCTTTCCAAACAAACATTGTTTATTCACTTTGAACATTGTTCAGCATGTCTTGTTCTTTTTTCACATCAAACATGCTTACAATCTTTCTTCTGCCAAGGATGATTTCTCTATATTTCCATTCAACAGATAGTGCTTTCTCTTTAATATACTTTGTGAATATTTTCTTATAAACTTTTGAACTTTCTCAAACAGACTTTCCTTATACTGTACTTTTTGTGACAGAAAACACATCGTTTTGGTGTATTGCAAGTATTCAATTAATATTTAATGATTTGGTCTATGATAGACTATGTGAATATCACTGATCTCTCTTCTTTCTTGTATTCCTTCTTGTTGCCTCATGTCTTTCAGTGTCCTCCACATCGAATGCTGGGCTCAATCATGTGACTCTCTTTGGTCAGTGTTAGGTGCCTAATTCTCAAGAAAAACAAGTTTTAGTTTTTTTCTTGTTTCTTGATTCTCTTTTGCTTCTTTAATCCTCTGAGCATGACATGCCTAAGTTTGTCTGATAATAGCAGAAAAAAGTTATGGAAAAGTTGTGAGCCACTTCAATGCATCTAGTATAGAAATCAAACCTTCACATAGGATCAATGTATACTACTAAGACTGCCCTGCAATGTTTTAATGACAACAAATTTATTTTCTGAACATAAAGTAAGTTATTTTTAATGGTATGTGATATGTACTTTTCAGAACTAAAGGCAGAGTTAAGTAAGTAATGTTCTTTGGCATGGAAACATACCCTTTCTTCTATAACACAATTTTAAATATATTTTTCTGTTTGTCTGTTTATGGGCCTCTTTTAGAACAGCTTTTCCATTCATAATTGTGATTAACTTTAAAAGGACATGTGTATGTGTGTATGCTTATGTATGTATATAAATAAAATCAATGAGTTTTGGAAGATACATATAATATGAAAACAGTACAACTAACATAATCAACATATCTACCAGCCCTTATTATTTACCCCTGCTTGAGTTTATTTGTAGTAAGAGCTAACTCATTCATCTGGCATATAGAATAGTTCCCTGTCCTTATCCCTTCAGATTTTTACAAAGCCACCATTCTCTAAGTAAAATTATGTATTTGTCCTTTTATAACTGGCTTATTGCACTTAATAAATTTATGCTTTGTATATGGTAGAATTTCTATATTTGATTATGCTGAGCAGAATGAGTGTGCTTATTAGCATTTTCATCTTCTATTCATCTGTTAATGTATATTTAAATGTTTCCACATCTTAACTTTAGTCAATAGTACTGCACTGAATGTGAATTTGACAAATATAATTTCAAGAATTCAACTTTATTTCTTTTAAATATGTGATAATCCCTGTACCTTCCTTGGAAGATTGGTTCTAAAACACTCTGAAGTTGCAATAAATACTCAAGTCCCTTGTACAAAATAGCATAGTAAATGCTGTGACCTGTATGTTATGTACCCTTTTCAATATAATTATAAATGTTAGGTAAGAAGGTGTTATATTATGTAATGATAAAGTTCTGGGTGCCAGCTTGACTGGTTGGAAGGATGCCTAGAGACTCATTTCAGAGAGTCAGTGAGTGTGTCTCCAGATGTGAGAAGCACTGGACTTCAGTGAACTGAATGAACTCTCACTTGAATGGTGACTGCACCATCTAACATGGTTGGAAGGACAAGAAAACAAAGGTGAGACATATTATCTTGCATTTGTTCTCTTTTTCCAAATGACCACATTTGTGCTGATGTCACCCCTTCTACAGCAGATTACAATTTTTTACTCTTTAATTCAGAATTGTATTGGCTATTTTCCAGGGATATTTTCAGGCTTAGGCCTTGCACTGAGGCTGCACCATCAGACGCTGTCATCCTGAGGCTTTAGCTTCATGGCTTTTGGTTTTATGATATGACTATGTTTAATATGGGATCACTTGACCTGTGAGATTATAGAGATTGCATAATAAAGCACTATATATGTATATATAATTACTTATCTGGATAATCTGAATAATGTCAGGAATAATAACAAGAAGAAAGTCTACAAATACTCAGAACAAATAAGGGTGGATTGCTGATATTTTTAACCCACTCTTGGTTGAAGCTCTGTGTGTAGAAGTCCACCTATATATCCAGAAATGATGTTGCTAGGTCATATGTGACTACTATTTATAATTTTAAAATTTTGTTTATTTATTTGTGTGTCTGTCTATGTATCTGTGTGACAATATGGGCATATTTGCATGTAAGTGCCTACAGAGGCCCAAGAGAGTGTCAGATTCTTTGGAGCTGAACCAGGGAAAGTTATAGCTTCATCTGGAATCCATCTTCTATCCTTATCAGCAACATAAATGGTTTTTCTTTTCTTCATATTTTCAGCAGCAACTCTTATCTTTTGTTATTAATATTCCTGCCTTATTTCTAATGTCAAACACCTTATAAAAATTGGTATAGCCAGTGACTTTGGTGCAATGATATTATAACCATACCTGGTAGACATAACTTCAAGATGACTAACAAAATAAGAAGTGTAACGAACTCTTAAATTTCAAGAATGAAAAAGATAAACTTATGAAGAGACAAAGGATACATAGGATGGCATTACCTCCTTATTAGTATAAGAACACAAATTTCATTTTTTATTTCTTTAATAGTTCTTCAAGATTGTCCTATAATGAATTTCAATCATATTTATTTCCATCCCTAACTCTTTCTTGATTCACCTTCCATCCTTACCTACCAAATTTTATGTCCCCGTTAAAACAAAATATATCATGTACAGCTAATGCTATTCATACTCTTGGATTTGTGGCCTTCTGCTGGAGTCTGATCAACTCACCATGCCCTTAAAGAAAACTGACTCCTTCTCCAACAGCAGCTATCAGCTGTCAATATCTACTTAGAAAAGGGTGCGTCTTCATATCCAGCTCTTCTCTCTCTCTCTCTCTCTCTCTCTCCTCTCTCTCTCTCTCTCTCTCTCTCTCTCTCTCTCTCTCTCTCAGGATTTTTGTTTTGTTTGAGCTCATGCTGGTCATGTGTAGTGTGCTATTTCTACTTGTGTTCAGCTATGAAGATAACTATTCTTCAGCTACTTGGCTGAAGAGCTGAGGGTGTAGGCAGTCTTTAGAGAAAGAATGAAAAGCCCAGACTGTCAACGAATCATGTTTAGGTTTGCAGCCAGGGGAAAAAAATCATGCAGAAAGGAAGAAAAAGGGAAGTTATGGTTTCTGATCTCAAACTGGGAAAGATGTGCAGGGTTAATCATGCAGGTCTTTTAGGTGGTTGCATAGAAGTATGGGCTTCTGGGAAACATAAATACAGCTTTGCCTTTAGAGAATAATTATTCCTCCTTTCTTCTTAGCATGCTCTCTCCTGAGTCAAAATGCCTATGGTCCTTGTCTCAGAACCAGGTAACTGAGAGTCTTGAGAGGTCAACTTCACCCAAGGATAGAGATATTTTATTTGTTTGACCAGCAAGCCTAAGAGGAAGAGGATGTTATGTCTTTCTTTCTCTTGTTAAGGCAACGAGAGATAAATTTCAAAGCTGACTATAGAGAGGGATTCATTAATATACTCCAAGCCTGATAGTGCCAGTCTAACTAAGTAACAAGAAGACCTAACTAAGGTCTTCTTCCTGATTTCTAGTACTTTTTCCACCAAGGCCCCAAGTCCTTTGATTTCAACAGTATTTGTTCATCCTCTTCCCCTTTAAAGCAGTCCTGAATAAAGTTTTTGCTGTTTAAGTCTGGTTGGTGCAATTTCTTTGTTAATTAAAATAAAAAAAACAAATTCAATCAGAGAATAATTAGAAACTAATCAAATTCTAGATGTTTCAAAAATTATTGTAATCAAATGCAACATGAAGAGTAAAATGGAAACAATTTCATGCAAATTCTAATGCAGTGTGTTGAAGTCAGTTTCCCAATACTCTCATTTCTTTGGAGGGTTTTGTGTTTAGCTATTTCTTAGCACATTAAGTTGGCACTTCAGGATTTTGAAGTATGTACTATTCTAGGGAATTTTCTTTCCCTTTCTCTCAGTTCAATCTTTTAATTTTTACTTATATTGAAATGACATTTTCAGTTTATAGAGATTGTGTAAAAACTGAGTCATAGGATTTTCTTCAATGTGCGTCTTCCATAGACAATTTTCTATCTATCTCTCCCCCTCTTCTGCTTCATTTCTTCCTCCTCCTTCTATTTCATACAGTGGTCCAGAGGTGAAATTTCATCGTAGCCAATTTAATTTCCTTAATGAGGCTTCCTTTATAGATGCTGGTGTTAACGATTACCATTAGAAAAACAAACAAATCAAAGAAAAATTATCTTTGCTAACTGTTGGAAATGTCAAGGATCTGAAGAAGAAAATTTGCGATATTAAAAAGCTTTTCAACTGTTTTTATTATTTTAACTCACTAGGAGCTAGCCTCAATTCTGTGGATTTCTAAATAGTTGCTGTTTTGGGGGTGGGGGTCAGTTACTGCTTTCTTCTGTATGAGGAGATATGTAGCAAATTTTCTGAATTTAAATGAGAGTTGAAGAGAAATAAAGCTGAGGGAGAATTTGCCTTCCTGAGCTAGAAAGGATTTTGTATTTGATGATATTATCTTCTTCTAGGCTGAAAATAGCAGAAAGAAGACTTCCTTTCTTATAAACACTCACTATGGCTGCATCTCCCAGGCCTCTAGGGCCTGCACTTTGAACATATTTAAAACATATTATTCATTACTAGGCTGCATATCTCACATTGATCATAGTACTAATTTTGTAGAGTGAAATAATATTCTTGACAATTACAGATCTGTGCTAATGCACTTACTATAGGTAGAAGCTTTTTTTATGTTGAAGGGGTTTTTAAGATCTTTCTGTGTGGTTGTAATGAGATAAGATGAAGGTATTTTTAAGGTATCATAAACATAGGATAAGTGTTGCTTGGAGAGAAATCAGGACTTGGAAAAGGTGATTACTCAGCAGTAAAATTTTAATGAAACTACCTTGATGGAAGACAGCCAAGCACAGAACACTTCACTAACTTTTCTTTAACACCTTCAGCAGATGGCACTAGTGTGCTTGTAATGACATTTGGTCCAAAAGTTGAGAAATCACTGGGCTAGAGTTCTGAACTTTAACATCCCAGAGCACAAACAGTTCTGTAAGAAACTAAGGTTGAAATCCATTTATGAATATGCATAGACACATGGATACATAGATATCACATACATTACTTCTGAAGAAACTGACTAAAAATCAAAAGCTGTATTTGAAATTATCAGGCATAAGATTTAAATTGTCACCTCAGTTTCCCTGGATTTTGTTTAAGTTCAATATTCAACTGACAAAGACTACATTGCTTTGCCAGTGGATCATTGAGAAAATTGGGAGTCGACTACAGACCAGAGTGTCTTATATAATGTGGATTTGATTCAGCAATATAAGCAGGGCCTGGGAATCTAAATTTCTCTTTTTTTCTTTCATCAGATTTTTATTTTATTTTTCAGTTGACATTATTTGCCAATATTAACACAAAATATTAACAATTATAAACAATAAAAATACACTTAGGGAGTGGTATTTTATAACAACTAATATGACACAATTTACCTGATATGCAGTAAGTAATTGCTCTGAACTGAGGCCACTTGATCAGAATACACTGACCAATTGTCTTATAAGGTCTTTGCAGTATGATAAAAGGAATTAGGATTGTATGTTTTTCCTTTTTTATTATTTGGTGATTTTGCATAGTACACCTCATCAAACTCAGTTATCAGTCCTTTAAGTTTCATACCCACTCTTATGATCTCCCTGTTTATTAAAAAACCCATTCATACTGTTCATTTATCTATTGGGGCATAATTAAACACCCTGTGGCCAACTCCTTAAACAAAATGAGATCTTCCTTACCTATACCCCTGCCAAAGGCCATCAATGCAGGAGTGAAGCATGTGTCATTTAACTATATATATATATATATATTTTGCTGTTAGAACTTTCAATGTTTTTCTTCTTTTTTCCTTCTTTATTTTGTATTTGACAAAAAAACAGTAACATGAATTTAAAATGAGGAAAAGTTAACAATAACTATGAAGAGGATAAGAATCATAAACATGGCTTATCAGGGGTGGTAATGCAAATAAGATTGCTACACATATATTTACTATGTGTTCAGCTTTCCCTCTGAATTTTTTTCCCATCTCTGTATATCCTTATTAAAGGTCCCTTCCCCCTCCCACCACATCTTGACATTTTTCTTCTCTGCAACTCCCCATCCCTTCCCTGGGCAGGGAGCAGACAGTCCTATAGTCCCACTGACCCAATAATGCTTGGATCAGTCTCCACTCCTGGCCAAATCCAGTTTTGTCCTCCCTCCCTCAAGAGTGAGTCTGGTATTCCTATAGTTGGAGTGGGATCCGAAGGGTCAGTCCAGGGTGTTTCTGATCCCAAGCTGTTCAGTGGTTGTGGTTTGCCGCTTGGGCATGTTTGGCTTTTTTTCTTGTTTGTTTGTTTAGAGACCAATAGTGAGTGAGTACATCCCCTGCTTATCTCTCTGAGATTGTGATACCTTGCTCAGGAGGATATTCTCCAAATCCATCCATTTGCCTGCGAATTTTAGGATATCATTTTTCCTTACTGCTGAGTAGTATTCCATTGTGTAGATGTAGCACAGTTTGTTAATGCATTCTTCAGTTGAAGGACATCTAGGTTGTTTCCAGGTTCTTACTATTACAAATAATGCTGCTATGAACATAGTTGAGCTAATACCTTTGGTATGTGAATGTGCCTCTTTAGGGTATACACCCAGAAGTGGTGTTGCTGGGTCCTTGGGAAGATTGATTCTCAA
The DNA here is from genome assembly GCA_004025045.1 of Sigmodon hispidus. Lineage (NCBI taxonomy): Eukaryota > Metazoa > Chordata > Mammalia > Rodentia > Cricetidae > Sigmodon > Sigmodon hispidus. The sequence continues at coordinate 195,141 of PVIH01002297.1, forward strand.
TTTTCTGAGAAATCTCCATATTGCATTCCAAAGTGGCTGAACAAGCTTGCACTCCCACCAACAATGGAGTAGTGTTCCCCTTGGTCCACATCCTCTCCAACATAGGCTGTCATCTGTGCCTTTTATCTTAGCCAATCTAACAGGTGTTAGGTGGTATCTCAAAGTTGTTTTGATTTGCATTTCTCTGATGGCTAAAGATGAAGAGCACTTTTTCAGGTGCCTTTCAGCCATTCGTAGTTCCTCTGCTGAGAATTCCCTTTTTAGATCTGTACCCCATTTTTTG